>VWZT01004606.1:3899262-3910655 GCA_013397055.1 Pachycephala philippinensis
CCTCGGAGAGTAATTTAACAACGTCCTTGCTGACAACACCCATCTTTTTTTCTGGGGAAAATACAAACAGAGTAAATGGGACACAATATTACTGCATATGTGGCAATTCTGGCATTAGAACAGAAAAGAGATGAGATTTAAAGGCTGAATAGGCAAAGAGGAGCACGGGGGGTTTTTTTAGGTGCTTACTTAATCGCCTTTCAGTGCAATTAATTGAACTTTGTGAGTCGTATTATATTCAGTGATGTCATCTTTTGCCCCGTCAAAGAAAAAATAATAGGATGCTCAGAATGAGAAAAGGGGGAGGGGATCCTGCTTCTCGGTAGCATGAAGAAATAGGTTCCAAAAAGGATTGCACAGGGAAGAAATGCTCGTACACACTGTGTTGTTTGGCTCAGATCATGGGAACAGAGAGATGACTTCTGATGGTCCAGTAAGACAAAAGCCACAAATGCTTAGTGTTTAGTCCCCTGCCAGTTTCCCTGTTCGGGTTTCCCCGGGTGACTCATGGCGTTTCACTTCTCCTTTAATAGGATTTGACCTGCCATCTCTTACCTGCCAGCCACCATCTCCCCTTTCTGAGGGCGGGAGGGGAGGGGGTTGAATTTGTCGGTGTTACGTAACAGTTACCTGGAACATCGCAGATGTTCCCAATCTAGGGATGCCTCTGGACCGCAGGAGGGAGATGAATTTCTAATATTGCAGATCAAGTGCAAATGGCTAGGTGAAAACTTTCACAGGGCACCACTTTCCACTGTTCAAATGTTTCCCTTGTGCATTTCACAGTAATTCCTTTCCCACTCATTTGAGAAAGACAAGTAATATGTTTAACCCTCCCTCCAGTAATGTGTATGTAGTGTAATGAAACAAATGGTATCTGTAGATCAAATATATTGCCTTCCTGCTTTTATTTCTCCTCAAATCCTGCATGACATCACTAACCACAGTCAGTATGCAGTGTAACTCCAGAACATCTTAGGGAGTGGGGCTTGGCATCCCCTGAGCTCCGGTACTTTGCAAACTCTTTCTGAAATAAGCAAGTTCTTTTTTCTGTTTACTCTAGTGGATACTACTAGCTCTGTCATTTACCTGGAGTATAAAGAAATTAATTAGCTGTTTGGCAAGAGCGTAGTGGGACACGTGGCTTTGATGCTGTTGGTCTGCCTGTTTCACACACAGGAGTTGTGTGGACAAGGAAGATCTGCCTGTTGGTGTCAACCCCCCATCCCACTTGTTCTGGGTTTTAATTAGCAGGACTTTGAAGGAGGAAGAGCAAGCAGAAACATCTCTTGTGCTTCAGGTCTGCCCTTGGTCCTCATCTCCTTCTCTTCTCCCTTTCCCTGCAGGAGCTGGAGTGGCTGTGGGGGGCATTGCACTGGTAGCCAGCCATGATTGCCACTGGAGGCCTCCTGAGGATCTCGGCCAGGAAACAGGATCCGTTGAAACCCCAGAGCCAAATCCCCAAGCGCAAACGCAAGGCCAAAAAGAAGCGCAAGAATGATGTGGTGGTAGTGAAAGGCAAGCTCAAACTGTGCTCCTTCTCGGGGTTCATTGCCCTCTGTGGCATCTTGGTACTGCTGGTGGGCATCGCCTTGGCTGTGGTGGGCTACTGGCCAAAGCCCAGCCAGGTGTACAGAGAAAGCAGCTTTGGCAAGGGCCGGCACCCAGCACCACGGGGTGGCACCCTCACGAACCGCTCCCAGAGCCAGGAAGGGGTGCAAGCAGGGATACACCTGGAGTCACCCCCCGGAGCCAACACCTCCACCACTGCTACCACCGGTGGGTCCTCCCCTACTTCCTCATCCCCCCAGGCCTCAGCGGGTTTCCTTTTCCGTCTTTTCTCGAGCTACTTGCATTCGGACAAGCTGAAGGTGCTGGGCCCTCTGATCATGGGTATCGGCATCTTCCTCTTCATCTGCGCCAACGCGGTGTTGCATGAAAACCGCGACAAGAAGACCAAGATCATCAACCTGCGTGACCTCTACTCCACCGTCATTGATGCCCACAGCCTGCGGGCCAAGGATGGAGGCACCTCAGCCTCAGCCCCTCTCAATGGCTTTGTCAACTATGTGCAGTCCCGGGGCCTGGAGCTAAAGCCTGGCGGTGACGGCCTGGGTGCTGCAGCCATGCTGGCCAAGAGCTCCTGGCCACCAGGACTGGGTGTCTCCCTTTCCCCGCCAGATCTGGTGTCCTCACCGCGGCGTTCCTCCTTCTGTGGCCCAGCACAGCCACCCAGCCTGGCTGAGGCTGTGTACAGCATCTGCCAGGAGCGTGCTGCCCTTGCTGGATGCCCTGACACCAGCCCACCCTGCAGCCCACCGGAGAGCTGTGAGCGGTGCAGCACGGCCAGCTCCATCGTTGGATCTTCACTGAGCACCTTCACCCTCCTGCCCTTGGGGCCAAGCAATGGAGGGGGAGGCTGGCAGAGACCACCTGGTGAGCGGGGAGCCCAGGAGATCCCACGGGGGGAGTTTGAACTGAGCCTAACTGACCTCAGCAGCAGCAGCATCAAGGAAGGCTGTGGGACGAGGAGGCACAAGCTGGTTCTCAGGCGGCAGAGCACCAGCTGCTTGCCCGATGCCAGGCGTCCCCCTTCCCCTGAGCCGCCTCGGTCACCAGCTGTCAGGAGGGTCCTGGACTCCAGCCTCTTGGTAAAGGCATCTCCTAGCTACTCCAAATCTCTAGATCAGGGGGGATCACCCCCTTCAGCTCCTCCTGCCATCACCAGGACAGACTCCCAGAGCTCCCAGTCTGAGCCTTCCAGCAGCAATAAGGGCTACAGCCACTTGGAGGAGGCAGGCACCTCCTTGGAGTCAGTTGCCAACACCGCAGCCAGTAAAATTCAGGACTGTGAGGAGGAACCAGCTGAGAAGATGGACCCCCTCAAGGCTACCAGCAGAGAACAAACAGGGGAGCAATCCCAGCAAACTCAAAGACAGTACACAAATAAAGAGAAACTCTTTATGATTTCTAGGTCAAATGCTGCATTAGGGCTGGAGGATGGGGAACTGGAGAGTACAGGCATCTAAATAAAACAGACAGCAAGAGGACACCTTGCATCCCTCCACACCTTCCCCGCTTCTTCATCTCCTTGTGGACTTAGGAAACAAATCAATATCCAAAGAGCTGCACTATGTTACCCTTGAAAATTGAATTCCATAGATCCTGTAGATGACTTCAGGAAGAAAAAAGAAAATCCTTTCTGTCTAATCGTGATTGTATGTTTCATGCAAGCCAAATTGTATTAAATATCCACAGTCCAGCAAGTTCTCTGGATCAGATTAATACAATTTTGGATGGTATAGCTGTGCACTTTACTGTTTTGATTTTTAAGTGCCCCTTCTTCTCCTCTGATTTCTTTCTTGCTGATTTGCCACTAACTGCTTGAAAGCTGCAGGCACCTTTTAAAGCTCAAAAGCAACGTGGTCTTCAGAAAGAAAGCCGAGCTCTCTCTTTGTTTTGGTTTAATTACTAAAACGTTTGCAAGGCCTTAAGGATGACGTACCTTGACAAAGAATGAGTTTGTTTAAATTCTGGAAAAAAGTGACAGTTTAGAAGAGACTGGAGCAGAACAGAGCTCTGATGATTTAGTTAAAACCATTACATTCCTGAATCCAAAATACATATTACTACATGATACTTTATCAAAGTATTATTACACATGTATTGACTAATAGCATTAAAAGATGTTTTTTAATAAAATATTTACAAAAAAAACTTACAAAAACTTTCTTTATTTTGGTAAATAATTACAGATGTCACAAACTTTTGTTTTATACTGTGAAAGATTATAGAAATGCTATGAAGCCAAAGGCTTGCTTATACTTTTAAGGAGGTAATTACTAATTTATGTGGAATTTCAAAATAAGTACTGGATAAGTCCTTGAGAAACCACACTGTAATTCAACCAGCAGACTCTGTCTCCATTTCTGACAGTGCTGTGACAGACAGCCTAAGAAATCTGAGATTTTGACATGCTAAGGGAAAATTATTTTTCAATGCTTGATCTTCTATTCAGATTAGGTTTTTTGTGAGATTAATCTTGAACTGCAGCATCATCTTTCTGCATTTTTCAGTTCCCTTATAACTGTTGCATTACACCTTTCTGCTGTTGCAGTTCCTATTCATGAATGCATGTGCATAAGCTTAATTTTAAAGCATGATAGCCCTGTCAGCCTCTTAGCAGTTGGCTGTGTTGAAGTCAGCAGCAGTTTCTCACTGAGTTCAGCATGATGAGGATTTCTTCCTGCATAAGACAAGCATCAGGTTTCCTGGAGGCTGGAGAATGCTTTGTCTGTAGGCAGAGTTTTGGTAAATTGATGAGCTGTTTCATTTTAGTAGCTGCAGCATGGCAGGCACTCATGTTTTGTCAAAACAGCTTTATGCACGCAGAAGATTTTGTCAATACTTCTGATTTTAAATATGGATGTGGCATTTCTCTACTATGGGAAGAGAAATAGACATTAAACAAACACAACGTGTAGGCAGACAGAAATCTTTCTGTTGCAATTAAATTTTTTCTTGTGGTTCCATGTTTTAAAGGGCTTAACTACATATTTACTTACATTACAGTACATCACGACATGGACTATAACTATCACTAAATACAATTGCATTTAGTAATCCTGCAAAATTCTGCAATAAATAAGGCTAATTTAAAATAAAAGAAGAAAAGAAAAAAGGAATAACTTGCCATGTAAGAGTCTTGAAACTGGAGAAGCAGAAGGTGCCTGTGCTTGTTCTCTTGAGCAAGACAGACATCCAGGTGGCAATATCTTTCCTCCTGTCAGTGGCAACCAGTGCACTGACAGTATGAACATCACTGTGGTGTTTTTTGCTGTTAAACCACTAGCACACAGCTGGCAAAAATCTGTTGTAAAACTGCCTGGATTGGCATGGGTTGGATTAGGCACCACAGGAAGTGGCAAGCAGGTGGCTCAGCTGGTGCTGGCATTTGCATGGATCTTTCCTTTCAGTTCCCCATCTCCTGTGACTTCCAGCAAGATTTATAAGATATATGTGAGCAGAGTTACCTGGTATCAATGCAGATTCTAGTTATTGACAGAGCTGAAGACATCCTGTTTGTTATTTTCTACACTAAAACCTTCCATGGAGGTGCGAGGGAAAAGGCAAGTTGTGTGCTACTTACCAGGGCATGGATTCCTCATGAAGATGTGACAGGGGTTTCGTTTTGAGAGGGAGAAACACGCTTTTTAAAATATTCTTAGTAAATATTTCTTCTGTCATCTCAAATGTGATCTGGGAAAAAAAAGCAACTTTGAAAAGCCTTTGGTTACTTCTTAGATTGATTTAAATCAAAGCCGGCCAGTAGTTATTCTGATGATAAATTTACTGCAAAGTCTTTTGAATGACAAAATTATAACAGTTTGTGTTTAATAAGTAAAATTATAGCTTGTTCCTGTGTTGCCAAAAAAGATGTGAAACATGAACTTTTGTCAGTCGAGCTGGATTTTTTAATAACAGCAGCAAGTAGTGATTTTGTAGCATATAAATTACTAAGCAGAGAAAGCTGCCTCTCTGTCTTTGCAAGTCATTCTTTTTGCAGATTTATTAATTAAAACTATTCGTTGAGCAATTTGTGCAGGGGTGGAGTTGGAGTCAGAAACCTTTGTTTAAAATTCAAGCTGGGCAAGTTAGTCCAACACCCCAATGTTGGAAAACGAGTGAGAGATTCAACCCCTGTGCACCATCTGGAGAGAAACAGCAGCTGGGAGAGAGCTGAGCCTCTCCTGGTGATACCCACAGGTGGTGGGGGTGATGGGGATTGTGGTTTCAGTGGCTCTTGAATCTCTCTGAGCTGGCTCTGACTGCTTCCCAGGACTGCCAGGCTGCCTCTTGGCCATCATTTGCACATCCTGTCACAGGATGTTAATGCATTTTCCTCCAATCCACTCTCTTCCTTCTAGCCTTCCTCTCTGGTGTCCTGCCACCTAGTGCTTCCTCCACAGTCCTTGTCAAGCACCCTGAACTGCCTCTGCTTGCCGGTATAGAGCTGCCTGCATGTTGCAGAAAGAGACGGGCTGTCATGCATGTTTATTAGGAAGTAATTAATTAAATTAAATTCATTAATTTAGAAAAAAATTGTTAAGGTTTGTTAAGAAAGAATCATTAGTTCCTGTATTTGAGAAGTGATGTCCCTGAAGATATGTTGAGCTGGCCATACATTTTTGCTCTGGAAAATTCAGATTTTAGTTTAGAAATGTGTGCTTTGGTTTGATTTGGTTTTTTGGTGTAGAAGTGCTATGATATCTATATAAAATTTCCAGAGGAATGTTGATTTCTGCCTGGACCCTCAGAATACCCCCATACGTAGGAGGGAGGCTGTCTCTGTTCATTAAGAGTGTAGATGCTGTTTGGACCAGTCTAAGGACAGGGAAATATCCTAATTGTACTTCAGTCGTGCTGCTGTTTGTTACAAAACCCTCAGGACTCTGGAGAAGCTGCTGACGTGATCATCCTGTAACCCAGTTCTGGCTCAGTTTTCACCGGCTAGCAAAGTATTTAAAATGCTTGTATTACCCTGGCTTTCTTGGCTGGACTTATTTACTGAACTCCCCAACTGTTGACGTATCAGCTGATCTGCTACAAAAACAATAGCCTAGATTTATTAACCTGTATTGTTTAAACACATTTTTAAGAGCCTTTTCAAGGACTGATGCTGTCCAACAGCAAGCAATAGTGCACTTAGAAAAATTGAATTAGGTAACTGTTGACATACTTTTAGGTCTGCAGTCTGAAATATAGATGTTATGGATTGTTGTAATTTTCATAACAGCCAAAACGGTTTACACAAAAGTAGCAATACAACTTCAATTAAACAACAGTTTTTATTACAGGTAAAGGAGGTGACAGAATGATAAATCTCATTGGATTTCAGTTGGAAGAACAGCTTTTGATAATGCTTAACAGTTTTTCTTTCTATACAAAACACACACAAACCACAAGTGCTCACTGCTAGCTGACTAGTAAAATCTTAGCAGTGAATAAAAGTATAGATTTGAGGGGGCATTTTTTAACTCTAGGGAACAAAAAGTAAAGGTTTCCCTATCACCTCTCCAAGGCTGTCAGTAGCAATAATGTAATGCTTTAGCCAGGTCACTTACTTACTCTTTTTTAAGTTTGGGCTTACAAACAGCAAACAAGATGCACAGCATGTGCAGGCACAGTCTGAGAGGATAAATAGGTGATCACAACCAGAGGAAAAAAGTGTTTCATGGAAGAGAGTACTATTATTATTTAATTTTAGAAGCCAGAATTTCTATTTACCATTTCTAGAAGCTCCCAACCAGAAAAGTCTAAGTGAGCACACTAGATATTATCCTCTGCCATTTAGCTTTCACTGTAAACATGGAGACAGAGGGAGACCCTGGAGATCTGACAAAGGCACACACAATCCGGTAAAATGGCATTGAAGTTTGGATGGGGGAACTAGGCTGCTAGAAAGGATCCGACTGGATTACAGGATAATTCAGGAAATAGAGGAACATGGCATGTGTTTTTCCACTAGTTAGTCTTTTATCTATGTTTTATTTAGCGACAGTGAAGCCAAAATACTACTTTTAAAGGGGGTTTTGTTATTGTTATTCTTTCTAAATTACATTCCAATGAGACACAAAGCTTATTTGTGGAGAGTATGAAAAGAGACGCAAACTAAACAAATGTCAAAAATCACTGTTAATAACTCAGTCTGTGAGGTTTCCTTCACCTTCCTGGGCACAAAGGAGTTTCAGTCTAAGATTTTTGAGGATTAATTTTTCTTTTTTCCCCTTCTTGTCTCCCACCATTTCTCCAGGCTGGGCTTAAACAAAACACTCATGTTCACTTTATTTATCAGTTCTGCTGAAACACAGTTCTATTATTTTTATGGTAGCAGAGTTACCTGAGTATATGACAAGTTTGGTTCTACTGAGGACACATAGCTGATGCTCTCAGACTGGAAGGTAAAAATGGGTAGAGATGGTTTGGTTTTAGAGAAGCAGCCTGTTCCACACTTAGCTTCATAGCTGAAGTAGAAAATGACAAGTAAAAAAGGGAATGTTCAGCATTCAAGTTTCACCATCACATCAGGTGATGTAATATTATCACACAGCCTCAGATTTCAGTCTGCTCATTACTCATAAGATTTGGCATGATCCTGCCTGACCTGCTTGAGAGCAGGCTGAGACGATACCATGCGGCTCCCATTTTGTTGCCAAAAGCTAAATCAGCCATATCTAAAGGAGCAGGACTTCAGAACACAACTGTCAGTTCTGGCAAGGCTTGGAGCTGCTAAAGGCTTTGCAAAGAGGTGGCTTGGTACAGGGTGCAGTGCAGCTCCCTTCACACCTTGGAGCAGCACAGAAACCTGTGGCAGGGTTTCACACAAAGCTACCTGCAAAGGCACGTAAGAGTCACCAGAGTCAGCTCCATAAGGATAAATCCCCAGTGAGATAATATGATACTTCTGCAACACAATAGGCTAGCCTTCCTACCTCATTCCCAGAATCTGCTCATTTTAAAGAAATGCAATTTGGTCTCAGAGCCTAATAGAAACTACTATTTAAAATACTTATAGAGTCCCCATTAAATTAGTATCAGATGACCTCTTAATGTACTTCTCTCTAACATGCCTTGGGTACAGAGCAGGACTATCTTCCTCTGTAAAAAGAAGACAGAGATGCAGCCACAGACAAACTGTGCAACGAGCAGATTTTTATTTTCTTTAAAAGGAGAAGAGTGTAGGCACCATTATGCAATGATAACAGCATGCAAGTGTCTGCCTCTGAGTGGTGTTTCCAAACCATGCAAGTAGCCTGCTGTGGAACAGTGCCTTGAACACTTGTCCTCCAACAGGAGATCCATCCTTCAGCTTTAACAGAACTTCTTTCTGCATGTGAGGCACTGAAGTGCTAATTTAGTTCACTCTTCCAGACTCATCATACACAATATTACACAAATAACTTAGCAAGACCTCCCTGCAGAATATTTAAGGACACAAGTCATACTAAACAGCTGACAACATTCTGTTTCAAATGAGAAACTTAAAATGAGAACAGGTAAAGTCTGGCACTGCTTATTACCTTACTGTGGTAACACAGCATAAGATGATGATAGTAGCAGCTCTCTGAGTTTTGGAAACTCAAAACTGTCTGCTGGCACTGCTAATGTAATTCACACTACAGGCTGTCTTGGGGCTGAAAATGCAAACAGAACAGTTCCTGTCCTTGTGTCTGTCTTTGCAGTGTGTACAGCGTCTGGAGGAGCAGCACTAAAACAAGGATGGGTGCTGAGGCTGCATCTCTCATCATCTCTCACCACAAGCAAGCTGTGGAAGGAAGTTATTTCTTTTAGACCATTAAACAGGTGGTGCAGTCTCACCTTAATGAAGCACTTGTACTCTTTAGAGTACTGCTTGGTCCAATATGCAAAGGAAAGGTGAGGATGCCTTCCTAGAAATGTTGTCTGCAAGGATGTAGTGCCTCTCCTCTGGCACACAGAGAAGAAAACCTGAACAGACGCTGTAGCATAGTTCTGGGATCAGTGAGCTTCTAACACTGCAGCAGTGTTGTATCTTGGTAGCCATTTGGCTGGTACGTGCTTGTCACTGACAATCTGGGAAGGGAGAAAAGGGTCACATGGTGAGCTATGGAAGGTCAGCAGCTTTTAGCTGTCACCAGTTTGTATGTCAGCTGCCAGTACAGCACCCAACGAGCCCCCGGAGTTACCTAGAGAGCAAAAGAAGCCAACAAAAGTGCAGGTTGCATCATCTCTGATGCCACCAAGAAGGCACTATTGAAGATGGCAAGCAAAACAACAAGTCACTGAGTTTCTATTGTACTTGTCCTTGCAGTTTTGGGTTGTCAAATGTGGGCAAAAAGAGGAACCACAAAATGTTGCAGTTCCACCAGGAGTGGTGAGTAGCGCTTGGCTGCTTCCACCTACGGCTGCCTCTGGTTTCACTCATGACACCCTCCAAAAGAGCTCTTTGCTCTTCACTGCAAATTGAAATGCAGTCCTCTACTCAAATAACCATTTTAGGCTGCCTGATGATTCACCAACAGGTTGAATTCTCATACAGGCAACAGATTTCTCAACAGCAATGTTTAGTGGCGAAAAAATTAGGTATGTATCTGTCATGGTTCAACCCCTGCCAGCAACTAAGTACCTCACAAAATGTTCTGCAGAATGTCTTGGCTTAGTTTACAGCTCTAGATAAATCTCACTTGCAATTTAGGCAGATATACTCAGGTAACTCTGCCTCTATTAAAAAAAAATAGAACTATGTGTTTCGGCAAAACTGATAAAGTGAACGCAAGTGTTTTGTTTAATCCCAGCCTGAAAAAGTGGTGGGAGACAAGAATGAGGTTTGGATCAGCAAGAGATCCTTTATTTAGAATTGCCATTTTAAAATTCAGTTTCTTGTTAGAAATGAAATTTTCACACCATCAGTTCAGACATTTCCAGATACTTTTGTAAATTCAAGATGTCAAAACATTAGGAAATTAAAGCATAAGTTATTCAAGTTAATTTAAAATGAGTTGTGGTTTCCTATGAGCTGTTGGAATGCTTATAAAGTGGAGGCAAAATAAAGATTCCTCCCTAAATATCTTTAGATGTTCATAAGACATTTCTTTTTTTAACATAAAAATGGAATACATGTGGCAATGTGGGGGATGGAGAAGTTTTTTGTCAACAGGAGCTTCAAGGTGAGCAATATATCCACTGTAAACACATGCTGATAAACGTTTGATGCTATGATGCTGGATTGTTTCATCTCTTTTGTTTTCCTTCCAACCACATGACATGATAGACTATTTGTATTATACATAGTAAATGGAAGCAATATCCAGTATGGAACCTTCTCTTGAAAAATCTGTGTTTGATTAACATAGGCAGTGTGTGGTTTTCATGACTTTGAAATAGTAAGTAATGCACTGATTTTACTGTCCTAAAATATAGAAGCGTTAGCAAGTTGCATTCTATAAAGAAGAGTCCTGAGAATTGCTCTGCTTCTCCTCTGTCAAGGGCTACATCTTAATCAGCTTTTGTTTAATTGAATAATTCTGTTATGGTAGAGAGTGTAAGCAATTGCTACACGTGCTTGAATCTGCATCAGCTGCAGCAACATGAAATAAATAAATCAGCATGGTTATGCTCATTGAAAAGACGTTACTTCTACATAGCCCAAAGAACAGCCAAATGCTAAAAACTGAAATTCTGGTGCAACACATGGGGTAACATATGCACTCAGAGTAAAACAGGTGTCATAGATGGGGATGGCAATGAGGAAATAGCTGATTTCAGCACAGCAGTGATTTAAAACCATAGACCTGGTAATCAGAGCTGCTTGAGATGAGAGGTTAGATTGAACCTGCTACAAGTTGCCAAAAAAA
>VWZT01004606.1:3910672-3967717 GCA_013397055.1 Pachycephala philippinensis
AAAAAAAAAAAAAAAAGAAAAAAGAAGAAGAAAGCCCAAACCCAAGTGGTAACTGAAGGCAATGCCAAGGAGCCCACATGCAGCCCATGACAGCTGCTCAAAAGGAGAGAGACTCTCTCCCCATCAGTACCACATCATAAGTCAGGCACATGGGAAAGGGCCCAACTTAAGGCAGGAGTTATTCCCAAGGCAGGATATCCTTAGTGCCAACTTGCTGTTTTCAGGCCCCACACCACTGTGACTGGT
Source organism: Pachycephala philippinensis (assembly GCA_013397055.1). Lineage (NCBI taxonomy): Eukaryota > Metazoa > Chordata > Aves > Passeriformes > Pachycephala > Pachycephala philippinensis. The sequence continues at coordinate 3,910,919 of VWZT01004606.1, forward strand.
GTGTCCTGAGTGGATGTTCCCCCTCCAGAGACTGATGGAGCATTTCCTACAATTCTGGGCTGCAGCACGGAGACCCTCCCTTAGCAAGTGTGGAGCAGGGACACTGGTGACAGCAGCATGCCTAGCATGACTCAGCTCACCCTGCAGAGGAGCCCAAGATCCTCAGGAACTAGAGCATGGAAGAACCATTTCATAAGAATAGAATATTCTGAGTTAAAGGGTTAAATGGTTTAAGGAAGGGACCTTCAAGAACATCCATTTTCAGCCCTCCTGCCATGGGCAGGGACACCTTCTGCTAGACCAGGTTGCTCAGGGCCCCATCCGTCTTGGCACTGGATACTTCCAAGGATAGGGCATCGACAAGTGAGGGCTGATACGCTTCCATGTCCAATGTGGAGCCAGCCTGAGACAGGACAGCCCATAACACTAAATGCCACAATTTGCTGCTGCTGCTTCTCTGAGTCATCTGAGTAATTTGAAGATTACAGGGAGAACTTGTGCCCCTTCTGACTGATCTTGAACAACCAGCATCTACAAAGGAAAGTGTAAGTGCTGCTCTGTGAGACCCTGACGTACAGTTGCTGGTACATTTACTGCAATCCCATTTTGTGCTGGCTCCACTTTCTATTTACAGTAAGTCAGCAGCACACTTGCTCAGTTATTCCGAGTAGGATTACAGCAGCTCAGAGACTTTGGGATGGCTCTGTGCCCCCAATGCAACAGGGGCTCTGCAAACCAGAGCAAAAGGGGCTTACAAGCAGCAGACTAACAGCTGCCAAAGCCAGCTAGCCCAGAGCCCTTACCAGCTCAAAGGGGTGATGTTGGGCATCCTGCTCTGCAGCAACAGGCTAAGCAAAAGGTTCCAGATGGGAAATGCAGTCAAATACAGAACCGTCGTGGAAGACTTAGAAGTGTAGGGCCCCATGCCTAACTGGATAAATGGATTGGAGGAAGAATAAGCTAAGAGTAGAAGAGAAAATAAACAGCAATGGGAAAAGCAGCGTTAAAAGAAGGTCTAAGAGATGGGGCAGTGAATCAACTTAGCAAATTCTACAAAGCCGTGCTCCTGACAATGGGAAAAGGAAGTGTACTTTTCATTTTTGAGCAGCAGATTTAAATGTGTAAGTGCTTCTCCTGGCTCTGAAGGAGTGAGGGAAACCTGATTTTATGGATCACCTTCACGTGCATTACTGCTTGCTTTCTGTGCACACAAATACTGATCAATGAAGCAACAGTTCGCCCTTTCTGCTTTAAAAAACCAGAGCAGTGTCACTGCAAGTCCTGCAGCTACTAAGCTACACCAGCACAGGAGTGGGGCTGGTGCATCAGACAAGTCAAGAGATAAGGTGTGCAGATATGCCGACCAATAGATACCTGGTTTTGCCCTTAGTGGACAGTAAGACATGGAGAAGGAAATAAAAAAAGTAAAACAAATACTGCCGCAAGAGTGTCCATCTCTTGTCAGATTAATATTTTTTTCTCAAAGCTTAAGCTCCTAAAATTTTATGTTTACATCACTTCTTATTCATTTATTTTTCTTGTGCCAGCAAAAGTTAAAATGTCCTGAAATATATCTTAAAATGTAACTTCAAGCAAAACTCAAGATTCATTTGGGTTTTGACTGATAATATATTAACATTATAATGTATTTATTTATAACTCACTTTGTAAAGGGTTTCATAACAGTACCTAAAGGGATTCAATTACCCAGGCTGAAATTATATTGCTTCAATATAATTTTATTTCAATTATGTTTTATTTGTTTCAATATAATTTGATTATTTCTGCAAATAATCATTTCTGGGTGCTTTATGTGTGAAATTAGTAGATAGGGTAATGTCAGTATCAGCCTCAGAGGGTAGTTAGTGGGTTTTAGTAAAGTAAGTCAAGAGCAAAAGGGTCTTTTTCACAAAGTTAAAGGTGAGTGAATAAAATATTTTTGTCAGCAGAGCTGCCAAGTCTCCCAGAGCCCCCTCAGCCTCCTTCTTGTCTGGCCAAGGTCCCTGTTCAGGCTGGGTTTCCCACAGGTCACCTAACACAAGGAGATAGCACCCCCTAGGATAAGACTCAAGAATCAGGTCCATAGATTTTATAGAGATAAAAGAATTAATTATTCTGTGAGGCAGCATGCTCACATCAGGATACTGTATTTGGAGGCAAAGCCTTAAAAAAATCTGGTTGTGCAGAAGAATTTCTTCCTTTCTCAATTAAATTAATTTCAGCAAACAGAACTCCCAGCCACTCTCAATAACAGCCTTTATCATGCAGAAAACTGGGGTTTGATTTGGTCTCAGCAGCATTAGATAAGACCTCAGTGTCACTGATGGCACTGCCTCCACTGCAGTCTGAGCAGGATTTAACCTCAAGTCAACTTAATTCTGAAAAACACCTATGAACCACAGAGCATCCTAAGCTTAGCCCTCTACCTAAAGGGAATTCATCAAAAGAAAAACCCTCAACAGGTCTTTGACTCCAGTTCACTACTGACAAGCAGTTGAGCAGATTCTTTGTCTCAGAAAAAGACAAGTCAAACGTCCCATAAACTTTTGTGTATTAGAAACTCAGTGTGATCACCTCTCTCTGACACATGTACTTGCCACTAGTTAATGCTTATTCAGTATGATTGTTTTTTCTTACTCAACAGCATAAAAGCTGAACTAGGCACTTACCAGCAGACAATAAATGCTAGATTTCTGGCAAAGAGTGATATAAACTACTATTTTATACAGATGCTCATCTCTCTTTTTTACATTAAAAAAATGAAGGTTCAAAGGGTAGCAAACAGCCAGGCAGCAATTTACTGGGTTTTTTTCATTTCAAAGACAAATTATCTAAGTGGTATGTCCAGTTTAAAAATAAGATTTGTTTTTCCACCTCTGATCCAAACACTGACACCCCACATCTTGCAACTCAGATAAAAATAATTTAAAGGAAAATTTCTAAAAGAAGTTGTTAATGTTTTCAGCTGATCTTAAAAAGTTTTCTTATTAGAAGATCAAAAGTCAGTCTACGCAATAGAAAAGAAAAAGCCCTGGCTGAACATTCAATACCTTTTTAAATTTTTTTAAAATTGATTAATTTCTCTCTCATGAGTGTGAAAAGTATGCTTTCATTTAATATATAGTCTTTTTTAGACTCTTTTTATGAGACTTGCTTCATGTTTCTGCTGCAGAGGTCAGTGACCAAAACCCATGGCAGAAGCCAGCTTCAGAGGTGTTAAGCCCACACAGTGCTTGGATTTAAGCCCATCTGCGAGAGGTTTTTAGAAGAAAATTGTAGAATACAGCTACATGAAGGTGCTTAGGATTTATGGGGCCCCAGATGCACCCTTCTGGTTCTAACTCTGAATATCCACTTCCACAAAGAGAGTATTTACCAACATTTAAATATTCCCCTAGACATGGCATTTGCAACAGGAATATTTATCAAACTTGTCTTTCATTCCAACATCTGCTTTTAGTTCCAAGACAAATTGATGAGAAAAGAATAGAAGATTTACTAACAGAGAAAAATCCATCGTTTTCTCTGATCTCCAGAGTGCCATAAGCAAGCTTCTCTCCTGGCTAAGCCTGCAGCTTGACAGCTGGGGGGTCAGGGTGACATTGCAAGGAGTGTGGGCCTGTGCAAAAAACCGCTGCAAGTTTTTTGCCAAGTAGAGGATTTGGGAAAGTTGGTTTTGTGGGTTTTTTGTTTGTTTGGAATTTTTTTGTGTTTGTTTTTTACATAAGATGCTCTGAGGAACAATAGCAAAGTGTTGGCAAATGTTTTAAATTGAGGGATTATTCCCTTCTACCTGCATGCAAAAGAAATGATGCAGGACTTCATAGGCAAGTTTACACTACACCATCAAAACTGTGGCTAGCAACAGCAGAATAAGACATGGAAATAAAATGGTTCAAGAAGGTCAATTTACTACTCACACCTAAAATTTCCTGCTCCTAGTTGAAGGATCAGGCAGGATGATTGTAGGGTTCCCACCTGAAACTACCACCTTTCTGCTGGCAGTGCTGTGCCAAGAAGAGGCTGACATCTTCCTGACATGAAGTGTAGGTAAACAAGGAGGTGTCTCTGCTTTATTCTGCAGATGTGTAAAGTACTCAACTGTGGAAAGGGAAAGCCAGGTGAACTAACCAATATAAGCTTTATGTATTTTAACAGAGACATCTGGCTCTTGTTTAGTTGCATCTAACCTGCAAAATGTGTAACATCAAGGAAAAAAATTGGCCCATCTGATGTTTAGTGCCTAACAGTGACCAGGGTATTCACAATGAGGTATTTACAGAACACTCCTTCCTCTGGCTTTGGCATCCTGTTTATTAGAATAGCTAGTTTAAGAAATATCCAATTAAAACAAGCCAAGACACAGGGAGATGCTGTAGTCAAAGCCTCTTCTCAACTTGCTTGGAAAATACTTATCATTGCAGTGCAATTTATCATTTTGTACTTTCACAAAGAGAAAAAGTCACAGTCAGTGGGTAATATTTATTGCAAGTTTTCTCCAACCCCAATGATGTACTGTTGTTTCAATAACTCAAGTTACATTTAACTAAACTCCATTACAAGATATGAGTAGATTGCATTTCTACATAAACTACTAGTGCTTATAAAGAAAATTACTCAAAGGGAAAAAAAATAGGCAAGTTAGAGACAATAGAGAAAAAAAAATCATAGGAAAAGAACAGCAAATGCAGGATCATAAAAAATGAATCAAACTCCCTTCTGGATCTGAATTTCACAGTGTAATATCCCTACAGTAGTCATAAAAAAGGACAATTAATTTGCTTCAGCAATATAAAGATATTTTCATTTCAGAAACTCTCTCCCTCTTGTCTTACATCATAAGTGCCTAATAATCAAATAAATTTCAATTAACTTGAACTAAAAAAAAAACAGGGAACAGAAACACAGATACCCTTAGCTAAAGCAGAGCACCAGCAAAATTTAAGACTTATTTAAAACTTCTTATATTCTCCACCAGAAGGCTGAAAATAAGTTCTTATGATTTGAACATCATTATAGAAGTTTATTTTGACTTGCTTGTCATTAGAGACTAAAGAGATTAATTTGGTAGATAGTTGGTTTCAAGCACTATTCTAAATTATCAAGATTAACCACAATGATACAACTTAAGTATATATTTTAACTTAATGTACCAAAACCAGTTATTCTACTCCCAAGATAAGTGAAATTAATTACCCTACTATCATTATAATAACCCTAAAACAGAATTAAACTTAATTGGAACCTGTACACACTAAACCCCCAATTGTTTATGAGTGCAGGTTCACCATGCATTTGCTACACTCCAGTGCCATCTGTCTATAAAAAGATAATTAACATTTTCAATAAGAAGAAATACAGCATGTTGTAAAGTGTATTTGGTCCTAGGCCATTGAACCCACTTCAGTTCTTACAATGAATGACGCTGTTAATCCTTCTCTGAATTAGAAAAAAAGAAATAACTAAGAAACACTGTTTCCTCAGTGTATATTTGAAGCAAATTTTCCTGAAAAAAAAGTAAAATCATCCAGAATGCCCTGATATAGAGATGCTCTCTGAGGTATCGCTCTGAAGTACTCCCCCAAAATAACCCTGGAGTCTTCCTCTAGCAATTTAGCTGCCTTTTGAAGACCCCAGAGAAGCTGGGAATAGCAACTCTGGAATTTGCATTTAGAAGACCATTTGGGGACAGCCTTTTCAAAGTCCACAACCTTCAGTGGAGGAACATAAAAATAAATGCTCTGCCAAGCACTGCAACACAAGGGATCTGACACAGACCCCAGTGTGAGTACAAAGCAGGTTCATTAAATGCAGAGCCTTCCCTTTCCTCCTGCACAGTGGCTGGCTGGGCAGGGTTGTTTCCCTCACTCCCTGTGAAAATTGGACAAATACAGCGCTTTGTTTTTTCAAAAGTTTGGTAACAAGTTCTAAACCAGCCTGATGCTAATTTAACAGAGGGCATGCTGGCCGTTCTGCCTAAACGTGTCTTCCCACACACCTTGTCGGGAAGCAAAATACCATATGCTTGATGCTCCTACACTTTTTGTGCGTGTGTGTGGAGGGGGAGCTACTTCTTGAACACACACTTTTTTTGAAATGCACACTTTGTTTTCCCCCCACGGAAAAAAGAAGAAAAAAAAAAGAGAGAAAGGAGCTTAAGAAATACAAAATATCCCTTCTCAATGAGCAATTAGAGCAGATAAGGGAAGAAAAACGTTTTCCAAGTGCCCGAGCAGCTCCCTTCCCGCAGCTCTATGGATGCGCGGGGCGGGAGCGGCCGGTCCCTTCCCGGTCCCTTCCCGGCGCATCTGGCTCTCCAGCGGTGCCATCTGCTGGTGCCGCTGCCGCCAGCTCCGCCGGGAATGCCGCCCCGGGCCGGAAGGGCAGCGGGCACAACTCGGCTCGGGCCTCGGCCAGCGAAGGGAAAAGCCAGGAAACGTCAGCCCCGGCCAAAACTCTGGTTTAGAAAAGCGCTCTTGTCCCTTGTGTCCTCCTCAAGGCGTTTTACAAAGACAATTCGTTAGATAAAGAAAAGGAGAGGAAGAGGAAAATAAAGAAAAGTATTTAGTGCTATACCTCGTTTTCTTCCAAAAAATGCTATTTCCATAAGTCAGGCAAAATAATTTTCTCATTAAGTAGCTACTAGGTCAAAGGAAATAATGTACTTCATAATAGTGTGTTAGCAACTAAAACCATCTACCTGTTACAGACATGCAATGAATGATGGTGTTGCAATCATGGTTTGGAGCCACAAACCACAGCAGCTAGCTTAATCACAGTAGGGATTAAGCAAGAAAAGGTGCCATTAGCGAGTATTCCGAGTGGAGAAGGCAGGCAGGCAAATAAAAGAGAAAAGCTGAGGGTGCAGGCCCAGGGCAGGGGGTGAGGCAGGGCAGAAAGAAACACAACCAAGGTAGCAGTGTGCATTTGGGCATCAGAGGTGTCTGGCAACAGCTTTTGTATCAATGAGTGACTGCTGAAGGGTCTGATTCTGTAAACCACAGCTCGCTTTTCTTTGCAGTACACGTGCTCACACACACTTGTGACATAGGTTTAGAGCTAGGCATTTCACCATTACAATATTCAGTGACATTCCCCTCAGACTTTGCTCTACTTTTTTTGTCAGACTCCTAAAAAGATTGTTTCCTGCCAAAGCTGAATTCACCATACCCACCCCTCTGACCTCAGCCCAGTGCAGCTCAGCCCCACTGTAGCTTTCTGCCTTCTCCACCCTCACCAAATGTGGGTTCACCAATTTCACCAGGGACTGCAACAGCTTTATCCCAAACTTGTTTTCTGATCAGGTGCATATTCTGTTGCTTCAGTTTTTTGCAAACTACCATCTGTTATCTTTGCTTTTTCTTGTTCTATTTCCAAGCTTTTCAACACATCTGAGCTTGCTGGCAGCAGACCAAGTACTGACTCTGAGCAGATATCTCCAGCTGTAGGAAAAGTCCCATCTGTAGCTTCAGGCTGTCCCTTTGCCTCATTGATTTCTTCTTCTTTAATTGCAATTGAGGCCTCAGCAACATTTTCAGATGGTTTGTCATCAGCTACTACTGTTGAGGCAAGCTTACAGCTTACAGCAGTTGCTCCTATTTCAGCCTTTGCTACACTGTTTGGGAAGTCTTCAGTGCTTGTTTCTCCCACATCTTCTGTCTGCATTTCTTGCTCTTTACTCTCTTCCTTACCACTGGAGCCCACGTTAATTGAACACTCACAATAATAGTAACCAGATTCCTGCTTCTTCTTACGCATGGCACAGAGATCAATTCGACTGAAGACCTCAGTGCCAAAGTGGCTGTCTTCATATTCCTTATACAGATCTGTACAAATTTTTCTGAAGCCCTATATATTGAAAGAGCAATGTGGCATTATACATATATTATACGTGCACAAATACACATGCACTTGAGGAATGTGTGTCAGATATTACCTTAACAAAACTCAGCAAAGAAAATACCCCCCCCCCCCCCACCTCACCCCGATTAGGATAACACCATCAACTTTATGTTTAAGTTGATACCGAGAAAAGTCAACCATTACAAATAAAAGTTATAGGAAGTCTGGCTTTTGCCAAATCCTCCTTCTACCCCACCCTCCTCAAGAAAAAAACACACCAAAGATACAAAATCAGATCAATTTAACCTACTGTTATTTAAATGCATCCACCTAATTTTAGACATTTCAAGCAAGTTCACAGTCACCATATCTAATTATTCTGAATTGCCTTTAGGAGGGATTGCTTGATTTCACTTTGAGTTTACTTCATTCAGTTTCATCTTGCTGCTGTCTTAACAGACTGAAAAGTTAACCCTTCTCTTTGGTGTTCACACTCCACAACAGTAATTACATTGTGTGCTAAAGACAGGCTAGAAATAGAGTTCATGCACCTTCATCCCTGTGAGCAAAGCAGCGTTCAAAAGAAATTTACCTCAGTGACTTACTGGGAAAACAAGCTCATTTCAGCAAGCCAGAAAAGAAAACAAAAACTTCAGCAGCTCTTAGATAGCTACCAAGCACTGTCAGTATCCCAAAGGCCAAATGCTACAACAGTCATGACACATAAATGAAAGTGTACACTCCTAGAGATGTGTTTTCAAATGTTGACACGTTCTTTCCAGACTAAGAAAAGTAACTTCATTGCCATAACAAAAGCATATGCTTAGAAATCATTGCAACCTGTGACTGTCAAGACTAAAAATCAGCGGTTCCTCAGAGAAATTTCTTTGCTCTTTTCCCCCTCAACAAGTTTGCACAGCAGCACTAGCTGCCCCGTACAGGTGTCACCAGGGAGGGGTGAGCAATCCAACAATTCCATGGTTCCCATAGCTCTAATTCAGACAGCAACAAGCTGCCAATTTACATAAGGTGCTCCCACAAAGCATTTAGCCTATAGCAAACCACATATGCTAGGGGCACATATGGAGTTATAGTGAAGGACAGATGAATCATTAAGCAATAAAGAATAGTCTCCACCTTCTCTTAACCTAATGAGTAGGTGAGCTAACAAGGCTCCAAGGAGCTCCTTGCAGCACACTGCCTCAAAGAACTCTCAATCAGTTTGTTCAGACCTGCTCCCAAACACCAGGGGGAGGAAAAAAAAGAAAGTGTTTTTACATTATTTCTTCCTCATAATGACAGCCTTATTAGCAGGTGGGTATGTAGAGTTCACAGCATGGGGATTGTGGGAGGACAGCCAGAACAGCCAGTGTCACCTGGACAGAAGCAGATATTAATAGCTTCACAACCAAACACATCAAACCATTAGGCACTGCTGCCTGAGGTGACTAAAACACTTGAAAGTTTAAATAAACCAACAGCACACCTTCTTCTGTGCCCCAGAGATACTCATGTGTCAGTCAGAGCCAGGCTGTTCAGGAGCCAGGAGCTACATGTCACCTAAATGCCATGAGGTTCAGGTTCTGCTGAAATGCAGAGACACACTGCGCGTGGGCTGTTTCTGGGTAAGTCAGAAGGATAATGGAAACTTGAATAAGGTCACATCATTGAAGATAACTTATCAAGCAGCCAGAAGAGGGCAGGATTAGGACTGCCCTTCCATTTACAGGCTCCAAATATTTTAATACAAGTATGTGACTTGTTAATACTTGTTAAATAACAAGTATGCTCTCTCTCACAACCCAGGGTAGACCACAGCTATTTCCAGACCCGCACCAAGTGAATCTACTTAAAACAGCACAAAAGGGAATGAGCAAAAATTTTCTACTCTTGCACAGAGGCTCTTGATCCACAGCTCTGCTCTGGCAGAGGTGAGTGCAAGCAGTGCCCAGGACTAAAGGCTAACAGCCTACGCTGCAAAAGTTCTTCGTCTGTGTGCTGGAGAAGGCTCTAAATGCAAGTAATGAAGTGGATTCTCTTAAGAGGTGAACTGTTCCCTTTTGGCTCCTTGGAAAGGTAGAGGTCAAAACACCTGAAGAACCCATATTTTATATTTATGCCAGGGTCACACTGCCCATTTTGAACCTGATCTTCAAACAGCACATACTGCTCCTTTGGTAGCTATTGAGAATAAAAAGCACACAATTCAAGCTCTCTCCAGCCTCTTGGGATATTTAGACACACAACCAAAGCCACAGATGCACAACTTCTCAAGGTGAAAGGTTATAGTTGTATTAGTTTTAAAGAGAACCAGCTCCTCTTTCCCCACAAATGAGAACAAGGTCTGCAGCTACATCACCAGTATCATCACATACCTCTCATTAATGAAGTATTCTTGAGATGTAAAGTGTAATTTGTGTTAGCAATTACCTCTTAAGCTTCATATAAGGAGCACTTACACTGCATGAAATACTTAAACAGCACCCTTTCTACAAGGCAACAGTTATTTATGGTATAAAGAAAGTAATTACAGCCAGTAGATGGCATCATAATAACTTAAGTGATATTTTGTCTTATTCCTACTTTGGCATTTTCTAGTGTTTAGGAAGGCTGATTTCTCTCCTGCAGTATTTAGGAATGAGATACTATAAAAGTAATCAGTTTTCCTCCATTTTATTCATATTATATTTTGAAAGAAATACAGTAAGTTGACAGTGTCAACTGATGTGTCATATCTCAAAATACATATACATTGATCTTCCAGTTTGGTCTTTGAGATTATGTCTTATGTCTAGGGTTGAGCCTTAGTAACCTCAGGGAGATTTGTACACGGACTTACCAAGTTCATATGCCCCTAATAATCAACTTGACATATGCCCCTACTCCACTTCAGTTTCACAGTCCTGGTCTAAAAAATAATATTTTAGGAGCAAAGGTTTTATTGTGAAAACAAATTTGTACAGAAACAAGTAATGATTGGTAAGCAAGGGAAGAGCAGTGAATGTTGTCTACCTGAAGTCCAGGAAGGCTTTTGACACTGCTTACTGTGAGATGTTCGTAGAGGAGGCTGATGAATTATTGGCTGGCTGAAGGGTTGAAGTGGATTGAAAATTGGCTGAACAGCCAGTTCCAGATGGTAGTGATTAGTGCCCCAAAGTCTAGTTGGAGGCTGGTAACTAGGGATGTACCCAAGGGGCCAATACTGTTTAGCATCTTCATTAATGACCTAGATATTGGGGCAGAGTGCACCCTCAGCAGCTTCACTAAAACAAACTGGGAGAAGTGCCTGATTCACTAGAGGGTGCTGCCAACCAGAGGTATCCCAACAGGCTGGAGAGATGGACTGTTAGGAACTTCATGAGGCTGAACAAAAAGCACAAAGGTCAGCCATGGAGGAGGAATGAACCCAGGCACGAGTACAGGCTGACTGTGAAGGAGTTTTGCAGAAAAAGGACCCAGAGGTCCTGGTGGACACCAGGCTGACCATGAGCCAGCAGTGTGTCCTTGCAGCAAAGGCAGCCAGTGGTATCTTGGGCTGCAATAGGAGGAATGTTGCCAGCTGATTGAGGGAGATAATTCCCCTCTGCTCAGCACTGGTGAGGCCACATCAGGAATACTGCATCCACTTCTGGGCATACCACTTGATATTCCAACATTCAAAGACCTATACACTTGCATATTTATATGTATATACACAAGGAGATGGCATACATAAATCAGGCTATGCAAGATTAAGCTATATTTAGTGCTAGAGATCAAAAGATGAGAGCATGCAAGAAATTACAATTCTATTTTTTAATTTTAAATTTCATAGTAAGAGGAAGTGTGAAAATACTCCAGACGAGTCAACAGCAATTAATATGTGCCTACTGTATAGTTTCTTTTGCATTAGACATTGCAGATGCCTGTGCTCATGAAAATCCCTATAGGCAGTATAAAAGAAAGAGCCTCCAGCACAGAGCTATCAGTCCTATCCAACTTTGATTTTATCATGTATACAAGAGGCTAATATCAAGTCAATATGAAGTACTTGAACAAGGTCATTTTCTTCAGCTATTATAGCTTTTTCTGTTTTCCTTTCTGCATGCTCCTCTAGTGTTTCAGGTTTGCAATATATTGACCCCATAAATACCAGTATTATTCCTGGAAACAAGCAGGACAGTATTCCACTGGGAAATGAGCAATCTAATCAGAGTTGTTTTTTACTTTAATTGTTTGTGATAAATCCCATACAATGCTGCGGTAAAGGTTAGAAAAGCACATCACACATTTCTAGTATAAATCAAGGCACCAGCCTGACTTCCAACATGACATTAATCTTGTTCTGAGGTAAATATTACTCAGAAGACAAATATTGCTCAGAAGCCATCCTGCCCCATGGAAACAGCTTGACATTGTTTTTGTGCAGATTTGACCAGCCACAGCGGAAGGGAAGCACTCTGTACTTTACAAGAGAGCCTTACACAATATTAGCAACAGACCTCATTTCTTCCAGTCAGATATGAACAAACACAACTGTGTTGACCAGCCTATATACAAGCTTTTTTAAATAAGAGAAGTTATATTGTTCTCTCATTGCAATGATTATTGCTTAGATCCCAAGGATCTCATTAAAAGAAAAAGAATCACTAGAACAGATCCCATAAAAATATTTTTAAACCCAGTTACTTACCCTTCTTCTCAATCTTGATGCTTTGGAGAGCTTCAGGAAAGTCAGGTGTGGTTTGAAGTCCTTACTCCCTGAAATGTCGAGATTCATTTCAATAAAGCATTCTTCCACAGCTTCTGGAAAAAGATAATATAAGAAAGAAATTAATAACAGTGGGGAGGTAGGGAAACAATATTTACAGGAAGGTTAGAGAGAAAGCCACTATCTGTTTCTTGAGCAGGACAGTTAAACATACAGCACGTAACCAGTTGCTGCACTATCACAGGCAATAGACAACTTTGAGAGAAGTACTCAAAACCAAAGTTCTGATTGACATACAGACATATTGCAAACCTGAGACTGGATCCAAACTTCTGTGTTTGCAACACAATTCATTTTGAATTCACAAATCCCCCATCACAATGGTGAGCTCAAGAAAGCATCTGTCCATGGCAGCCCTGCCAGGAGCAAGATGCAGCCACCACCAGTGGCCACAGCTAGGGTCTGTGACAGAACAGATTCTCCCCAGTTATTGCAAACAGCAACACAAGAGGTAAAGTACTTCCAGAAAAAACAGAAAAAAGGAGGCTAGATTCCCAAAACTACTACAACTCCACAGCACTTAAAGCAATTCAGGAGGGAACATCACACAAACATAATACTCCTATCACATAATAATGTGATACAAAGTATTTATGATGGTATTGGCTTCAAAACTTCGGTCATGTATTTAAAGAACAATAAGGTTTTATCCTTGATAGAAAAAAGTGTCTATGAGTAATTCCAGGATTTATGTTCTTCAAGGCCTTTCAGCTAAGGATTTTAATGATAAGTCAAACGAAGTTGAACTATTCCTGGTTTTCATGAACTTTGGGGGATGCAGAGTCTCAAGAACAGCAAGGCAAGGTTTGTGTGAGGCAGATCCCTACAAATCTGGCAGAAACAGATGATGTCTTTTTCAACAGTTGTGCTTAAACAGTAAGAAATAATTCCAAAAATTACATTGAAAGCCTTGGCTAAGGCTGGAGTACTCCCCAGCAAATTTTCTTATTGCCAGATACCTTGATTGTATAAAGGGGATGAAATAGTGTGGGGAAAAAAAGGAAAAAATGGAAAAAAAAAAATCAACATTTTAAAATGGAAACCTGCAGCATTTGTGGCTCTCCCTGCCAGATCCACCCCATCTTGACACCTATCTTTGTTACTGCTTAGTTGCTTAGGCATTGAGAAAAGGAGGTTCAATGTTGAAACTGTGTAAAAAAATAGCATATTGCATATCTGATGAGTGCCTTGTTTGAAATCACCCTACTTCCATTTTATTTTTCCACCTATCAGGAAGTTTAACTACATGTGTGTTCACTAGTTTGTCCTATGCATTGGTATCCAGGCCAGGTCTCTGGCTTGGAGTTTATCTATTAATTAGTGTAAAATGTTTCTTCTCAGTATTTATGAAGGAACAGCAGCTGGGGCTGTCTGATCACTTTGCCAAGGCAACTGCTTTTTATATTTTCCATCTGGAAAACACAAAGAATAGGATCCAGTTGTCCAAACAAGCATCTGATGCCCTTTTAGATGCCCTACAGGATGTCCACCTGGCCTCCAGCTGCTGCTGCAGAAGGTACAGCCTTGCTGTAGGTCCAGTGTGAGTGCTGCAAATATGTTAAGGCATCTGAAAATGGTTCTAGGTGATTATGGTCAGGTATCAAACAACCCTAAAATGCCACTGGTACTTTGTCAAATAGAACACATTAACATGAAGAATTTCTGCATATTAAATCTTCTTGTTCCCATGCCAGTAGGTCAAAGCACAGCAAACCTCAGAGAATAAACACAGCAGAAAAGCATCTAAGCTCTTTCTAGAAAAAAAAGCCCTTCCCCATGCATCATCCAGCATATAACCTCCCCTAGCTGCATGAAAAGAAGCCAGGTAGATCTTCACCTAAGAAAGAAAACCTGAAAATAGTATCTCCTCTTGGTTACCACCCAGCACCAAGCCTATGGAACAGCAGGAAGGAATTATTACTGGAAGGTGAAGGCTTTACTGCCATGAGCAGATTTTCATCAGAAAGGCTGATGATAGAACAAAGGTCAAGGCCAGCAATTGTCCTCAAGAAGTCAGTATAGGAACAAGGCTCCTGGATGGAGCCCATGCCAGGCTGGCACTCAATTTTCCAGACACTGTCTTCTCTAGCTCATTTGAAAAACATCCTAAGAAAATTCCAAGACATCTTAAGCAGTATCTTTTCTCTAAAGTGGATGAGGTCACTATCAGCAAGATAAACCCAGTAGTGCTCAGTATTTGCCAATTAATTGCAGTTAATCGATCAAGAGATAGGTTAACTCTCCACTTTGAAACTGAAGTCCATGATGTAGGACCAAAAGCAAATGGAGGGCCAGTCGCCTGGCTAATGTCAGGAACACTTCAGAGGCTAAAAAACTTCATTAGAGCAGGCAGAACTCTTAAACTTGCTGACAAACCATCACTAAGGGCATGATGAGGCAGAGACAGCTGACAGGAATATCTTGACCTTTGCCAACCAAATCATTGGCCCATCAGGCTGCTCAAAAAGGCAGCATTTGAAATTCACACCTAGCTCATGACAACCAAAAACATTGACTAAAAGGTAAAGAAAAAAATCCCTATTCATAGCATAACAATTAATTCAATTGCTTTGCTGAGAGAGGGGAGACAAAAACCCATCTCTTTGGAGATGTCATTAAAAGGATAGACTTTGATAAGTATTTGCATAATTCCCAGACTCATTAAGTTCTAGAAATGGTCAGAAGTTATGCAGAATAGAACAACACTGGAAGTTACAACTCTCTGAATAGCAAAATCATTGGTAATGGAGTTAACAGCTTGAAAACTGGCAGCTTGTCTCCCAGTCAAGGAATTATTTCAGGCAATCAGTGAACAATCACATTGCATTAAAGACACATGTACTGGCAGAATATCGCCAGGGCTTGCAATCAAAATTATTCTCCTCTGTCTAATTAAGGGGCTCAGATCAGAAGCTAGATATTAGGTTTCCTGAACCCTGAAGATGCAGGTTATCCAGGCAGAGAAAATGAAGGATCTGCCACCCATAATTGTAACGGCTTTTAGAGCTAATGCAGGTCCAAGATGATATTTAAAGAGCATCATAGAAAACATTCTGCAGAACCAAAATTAGACACTTCTGATAGTGATAAAATAGCATGATAGGGGTTGACCTCGTATGCTATGACTCATTGGGAACAAAATTCTCAGTTAAGCAAGACAATGAGTCGAGGGAAAACCAGTCTTCAGATGAGAAGTGAGGTACTCATTTCTGCATCTTTCAGGAGTGAGGATAGAGCCAAGGTAGTGCTCTCAAAACAGTCAAATCAGGCAGCAAAAGAGTCAATCTTTCCCTTCTTTCAATGGCACTGAATTGGATATATGTTGTAGACAGGCGTGTACCAAATATGATCTTATAGGAAATTGCATCATCTGCCTTTTACTTTATCTTCCAGTCAAGATTATTTCCTGTTAAAGACTTGAGAAGAAGCAATTTGTGCATGGGCAAGTTTGTTGAGGTTGTAATCCTAATAAGTAGGGGCAACAACAGAGTACTTTCAACAAAAGCACAGCTGTTTCAAGTCAAAATTAGCTTTGGAATAGATGGAGCAATAAGAGAAGGCCAGAGTCTAGCAAGATGTAATGGATAGTGAAGTGGCTAATTTTATATAGCTGAGGCAAAGAAGCTGTTCATAAGAGGCATTCCCTGTCTAGTTGTAACACTGACTACTTAAAAGGTAAAATAAACAGGAGGATAAGAGAGCAGAACTATTATATCAAAGCTGAGAACTGGAGGAGGTAGGAAACAGCAACAAAAAGAAAAAGACTGTTCTGAGAATCATATTCTTTGAAGTTAACAGCGTCTTTGTATTGCCTGCCTTTTTGAGAAGCATTGGTTGAACTATGCTTCCTTTTTGCTTAGTATCAAAATAGCAAGGAAAAATAATGTATATTGATTATTTCTGCTCTGTTGGAACGGAAACCCAGGACACATATTAGGTTCTGCATTGCAGGCTAAAGCAGCTCCTAAAAGCAAGACAGGGTAGGAAGGAAGAAGAGAGTATCAAACCCTTCTGAAACTGCACTCAGATGCAGGTAAGCAGATCAAAGATCTGGAACATCTCATGCACCTATCAGCACTTTGGGAAATTAGAGCAGAGGCCAAGATATTCTTACACTTCTGTTTCATCTTCTACAGTGGAAGCAAAAGACTGATTTTTCTGGTGCTACACACCCACATGCAGACAAATACTGATTTTTGTCACCTCCTGTCCTAGAGGTACTTTTGAGTTCATGCATACTCCAGTTTAAAGAAAGTCCTTGTATACTCAGCTGGGGCCAACACTTAAGAGGCTTTCAGTTTATTAGAATGAACAGAGCCTCAGTCTGAGGTGTCACTTTGAAGACTGTGCACACCTCGGGCCTGTGAGATCCCAGCTCCAGGGCAGGCTAGGTTAGCCTTAGTGTGATCTTCACATGAATGTCTGTGCATTTCACCTGTCCCAAATTAGTACAGACAACCTATTTTAGGCCTAATGCTCTGCAGGAGCCCAGTTGTTGGCTTCATATTTAACAATTAAGAAAGAGAGGAGATGAGAGGAAAGGCAGCACATCACAGTCATGCACAACAGCTTGGTCCAGTGCTTACAGGAGCTGACAAACTCTGCAAACTGTTTTATCACAAGTGATAGAGAGTGCAGGTTTTGTACTTACCTGCAATTCTGCTCAGCATTTTCTGGTCTTCCTCCAACATTTTCACATATAGCACTTGGTTATTAAACTCTCCAATCCCATGGAATGTCAAATTAAGGTCTTTACCCTGCAAGATGTCTTCCACCCTAGTCTTGCTTTGCTTCAGTGCCAGAACAGCCCTTAAAAATAATCAATATATAAATGCTGAAAGTTATTAGGTTTTTTACATATGGAAATATTGTTTTATTTTTAGTACCAGCTGAGATACCTGATTTTGACCACTATGCAAGGTGTAACAAGCACACTGTATTTCATTACTAATGCTTTCGTAACTGTTAGAAGACTTCAAATATGCTATCTTTTGCTTCAACCTTAGCATATATATTAGAAGTGAGTTTTGTTACTGAAGTGAACATTCAAAATATTAACATTCCAGAAAAGCTATGAATATATGCTACTGAAGAGTCAAAAGGGATAAAACAGAACTTATATTTGTGTCATGTAGTTTAAAAGTTTATCACTGTCATTTTCAACTGGTTGACTAATTTTATTCTTACACTAAAACAAATTCATTCTCCCACCTGAAGCACAATTAGCATTTTTCTCCATTACGTCCTCCTATTCCAGGCTAGGTAGCAAAATATCAAATTGACGGTAATGTTCTCAGCTCTGTGTCCCAATTTCAATAAAGTTTAGATATGCACCTTGCTGTGCACAGAAATCTCAAAAAAGTGAATTATCCAAAGACATTAGTACTTCAAATTAACCCATTTTTCTTAAAGACACAGAAAAAGTATAATTATTAAATTTCTAAACATAGGCACCAAGACTTCCAGCAACTAAATATCTGCTGAAGTTTTACAGGTGCCCTTTTTTGCCCTGGTGTCTCAGGAAGGGGGATCCTGTCAGTCTTCAAACACAAGTTGACCAGAAGCCTTCTACCAAGACTTCATACTCCTAACAAACTGCAGCATGACTAAGGACTGCAGGACACCATCCCATAGATTACTGGGGCTTCTGTAGCCACATTTACTTTATCATTACACCTAGAACAAGTTCTGACTGCATTAATTTTACTCTTTAAAAACCTTAGAGCTGTGTAACATCCAACTAGAAACCAGGCAGTAAAACCCACATAGCACAAACTAATGTTCTTTGAAAAGCATGTTTAATGCATACAGAGGCCACTTCAGCCAACATTATGAACACTACTACATTGGAGTTATTTCAGCTATAATGGCATAAGAGCAGCTTCTTTCCAAGACTCCTGGGGACTCAGCAGATAAAGATATAGTGAGGACAGGACTGATGTTGAAAAGGGAGTGAATTCTTTGCAGAGGATTTTGATTTTTCCACCTTAACAACAAGCATGGCTAATCTAGCCCTTCGTTTAAGTTTGTAATGTCTAAGCTAAAATTAATTACTGCTAAGACAACTTCTCCCATCAAATGGTTTCTGTTGCAAGGGACCTTAAACATCACCTACTTTCAACCTCCCTGCTGAGGGTGGGGATACCTTCCACTAGACCAGGTTACCCAAAGCCCCATCTAGGTTGATTGAATACTTCCAGAGACGGGCCATCCACAAGTTCTCTCTGTTCAGGGCCTCACCATAGCAAAAAATTTCTTACCAGTATCTAATCTAAACCTGCCTTTTGCAGCTTGAAACTACTCCCCCTTGTCCTATGTATAAATGTCCATGTAAAAAGTTCTTCTCCATCTTCTGCCCTGAGATTTGAAGATGCCTCCCTCCCACGGTGAGGGGCTAGGCCAGCTGTATCAGCAGTGCTGTTAGCTTAAGAAGTGAGAAATTTAGCTCAAGGCATTTGTTCATATGACAGCTCAGAGCAGTAGCCACACAACTACAGCCTCATTTAGAAGAGCTATGGAGGTAGGTAAAAGATACAGGATGAAAAACATTTGGCAAGGCAGATCTGCATTTCATTAGGTATGTCCATTATTTTTACATTACAGACACACATCCACTCTTAAGTTCATTAACACTACTTAGCTACACTCACCTCCCTAACCAATTGATTCCCATTTTGATTGCTGCTCTCAACTAGCTTCCTATCCTCTTGGATGTCAGCCTGCCCAGTCAGCAGCACTGGAATAGCGTTTTATTACTGAATTACTGTACACTGCCTTCTGCATGTCTCCTTAGCCCATATAACACTCCTATTTTTTTCCCCCCTCATACCCTCCAAAAAAAGTCTCTGGTATGAAAAATAAAGCAGGTAATTTTAAAATAAGGCATATACAAGCCTGTCATATGCATCTTAATCATGCTTAACTGCTGCTGCCTATATGGGCAGAAGAGGTTTTTTTCTAGTCATGTTGGGTTTTTGACACCTTTCCAGCTACGCATTCTGCTTTACACCCAAGCAGATCCTGCGTGACACTCATATGCTGTTGAGGCCTGTTTCTCATTCCCATGCTGATACGTGCCAGGGCCCCTGGAGAAAGGGCTGTTCTCACCAGGTTCCCACCTCTACCATATGATGCCTTCCCAGGCACATAAGGGCCTTTCCTTTCTGTCTCCTTATGCCAAGAAGTCCCAGGTTTCCCAGTGTGGTACAGTAGGATAAGGCTTAGAGAAAAACTGCAGCATTTCGGCATTATTTTCTGGACCTTTCTGTCAGTTCTAGCCTTCCTGACCACAGGTAGCTTTCCTTAGTCATCTGTCAATAACCACAGGGCCCCAGTGACAGTCCACAGCTTAAATTCAACAAGAGAGCAGCTTGGGAAGGAACTAGGAAGATTTTTTTTTGTAGTTTGCTTCTTAATGCAACATATCTTAACAGCTAACATTTTCCAGCTGATACAAGTACGGCTGATCTGAAAAGCTGTGGTTTCTCAAAAGACAGCAGCTCAGGGAAGCTTACATCTGTTGAGCTAATTTGTGGTAGTAACACAGTAAAAAAGTAGTAATACTATTTAGAGCCACACTGCTTTTTCTCCACCCCATGGCAGATACAGAAAATTTCAATCTCTGATGCATCACAGCTAGCTTTTGTAAAGATCTTTCCCCACAGGTACTGAAAGCAAGCCAGAAACTGATCCAAAAAAGTTTAAGAGAAATTGTGTGTAGGCTCTAATAAAACATAATGATTCACAATAGCAGGAGTACGGCTACCACATTTACAGAAAAATTAGCTGCTCTTGAATTTGGCAGGATTCTTACTTTTTCACTTCTTCTGTTCCCAGATGAGCTACTATTATAGTAAGGTGCATAGTTTGAACAGGAAGAAGAGCTCTTGACAGGTCAGGTTCTTTAGAGAATATGAGTTCTTGGACATCTTCAATTCTGTCCAAAATCTGCAGTGGAGTAAATAGGAGACAGAGAAATAAATTTTCGTTTTGGAATGCCCACACATTACTGGAACAATTCAGAATGCCAAAGATTTACACATCTAAAAATGCAACTCAGTGTTTAAACCAGGAGTCCACAAAGCCACCTTCCTCTCCTCCCCACCCCACAGATTTATCACATAGCAATTTTCAATTTCATACTTAAGTTTTCAGGAACTGATTGATCTGTTTTCCTTTTTTAAAGCCTACAGGCTAAATTCATAGCTCTCCTGTGAACCAGAAGCCCTAGATCTTAAAGTAGGTGTGAATCTGACCCTAAGCATGTTAGATTAAAGCTCACAGCACTGTGTAAATATTAATGGGATCTTCATGCAGTTGTCAGTTTTTAATAGACTGTGGAAATTGAATAGCATTTCCATAATTAATCTTATGCCATTTTCTGATTACAAGTTTGATCACAGATTAAACTGATATCTCTTCCCAAAAGGAAAATGTAGCAGCAAACAAAGTAGATTGACTGGGTAAACATGCTGTTTTCTGAACTAGTGTTTCTCTGAACTGTGTGGCCAGTTTCTGGCTCTTGTAGATCTATCTGTGCCTTTACACAATTGACTCCAAAGATCTTTTTTCTTCAATATGTTCTGTTAAGGTTTATAAGTCAGTCATGGGAACAGGCAGGAGAGAGAAGAATGCATTCACACAGGTACTATCTGGTGGAAGCCCATGTTACAGAGAAATCATTTATAGATTTTCAAATTATTTCAGCAAGCAAGCTCTGCCTTACATGCCTAGGTGCTCACACATGTTAGAGCTCCCCTTTATTCTCACACAGATCTAAACAGCTGGGTCAATATGTTTTTGTTCTGCAATCCTTCTCCATAAAGCCTCAGCACTCATTGTGCAGCCCAGTAAGAAGTCCCACAACCTGCACATCAGAAGAGATTAGCATAACAAGTTCCCAATAAACATGAGTATAAAAGCCACACACAATTAAAATAACCATCTGAAGATACAAACTCCCTGAATTCACCAAGTCTTACGGTACATTTGTCACTGTGAAAAACACATCACTGAAATGACTCTTATATTAAGTTAATTTCTACTGCAACTGAAGCACAATTTATTGCAGCCTACTATTTACAGCATATGTTTAGATTGTGAAAACATTGAGCAGGAACCAAGCCATCAAGCTGTCCGACCACACAAACTACAACCTTTGCTTCAACAGACTCGGCTAAGTATTAACAGTAATTCCACAAAAGAGCCTCCTGTTGTTCTCCCTTACCCAATCTTTCCAAGAACGTCCTTGAAATAAGAAAGAAGATCCTTTTGCCTTTTCAGTTTGAGGCTTAGACATCTAGGAAGCTGAATTTGAGTGAAATTCCTTCATGTAGATATTTAACTATTACAGAACAGTTGTTAATGTCTTTTCTCACCTCTTCTTTTTATCTTCACATATGATTCTCCACAACTTCCTGCTCCTTCTCCCATAGGAACAGTCTATGCTATCGCTACACTGTTTTTTGGGTTTTTTGTACATCAGTCTTTAGCACGTTTCTATAAATGTTGTGTATTTGATGGGATAGCTGGGGGGTTTTGGGAAGTGCGGGGCATGAAGAAAGCACTTAAAATGGAGTCCTGAAAGCCTGAGACCATAAAATTCTTAGATTCAATCCAGTCCAAGCTTGGTGTCCAGCCTCCTGGAGTCCTGCTTAGACACAAAGAAAAAAGAGCTATACACCCACCAGGACTGGAACAGGACTTTTCCTTTGTCCTCTTGAAAGGGAGAAAAATGTCGACAGCCCTAGGCCCTGCCATCTGGAGAGCTCTCTTAAATAATTAATGCAAAATAATTATTCCCAAAACACTAACAGCATCTTTAAAACCCTTTTGTAATAGAGAAGGTCTGCAGAGTAACAGACAACCAAGTCGTATGTTCAGTGAGGTCATGAACCTCTGCTTCAGAGGTAAAAGCATCTATAATTGTCAAAACACTATTGTATGTGCATGTATATGTGTATATACACACACAATTGGCCAGCAGGTTGGGGGAGGTGATTCTACTCCATTTGGTGAGACCCCATGTGCAGTGCTGCATCCAACTCTGGGGTCCCCAGCACAGGAAACACACGGACCTGTCGGGACAAGTTCAGAGGAGATCCACCAGGATTATCAGAGACATGGAGCACCTCTCCTGTGAGGAAAGGCTGAGAGAATTCTGTTTGTTCAGCCTAGAAAAGGAAGGGCTTCAGAGTAACCTAATTGCTGCTTTTCAGGACCTGAAGGGAGACTGCAAGAATGAGGGAAAGGGACTTCTTACAAGAACACGTAGTGACAGGACAAGGTGGAAATGGATTCAAATTGGAAGAGAGTAGGTTTAGATTAGATATTAGGAAAGAATTATTGATTGTGAGGGTGGTGAGGTACTGGAACAGGTTGCCCAGAGGTTGTGGATGCCCCGTTCCTGGAAGTGTTCACAGCCAGGTTGGGTGGAGCTCTGAGCAACTTGGTCTAGTGAAAGGTGTCCTTGCCTACAGCAGGGGGGTTGAAACTAGATGGCCTTTAAGATCCTTTCCAACCCAAACCATTCCATGATTTCTTTACTCAACCTCTCTACATATACATGCCAACCTTACAGTACTGCACTCTTCAGTGTTTTTTTCAGAGCCTCACACAGGGCTGTCTCAGGTCACTGCCACCCTTAAAGGTAGCACTGAAGAGGAACATGAACTGGGAATATCTTGGGCAGAGCATCCAACCAAGGATGTCAGAACTGCCAGATTACCAGGGCTGGTGTGAGTGCAGGGAAATCTGTAAGAGCAGAATTGAGAGAGAGAAGAAAAGGAAAAAAGAGGGGAAGGACATTCACAGGGCTGCAGAGGATGTGGTCCCAGGCCATATATTAAGACACTCAAATCTCATTAAAATAGCAGAATAAGTTAAGCATTCATGACCCTTCAAGCTGTTCCATGATCTCATTCCTCAGACGGCAGGAAACTTTCCAGTTTCCAGCTTAGATTTATTCTTTGCCCACTTCATACCCATTTGTTCATCTGCCAACATTGTCTTCAGCTTACACAGTTATTTTCCCTTCCTGGCATTTATCTTCCTGATGTGCTCTGCACTTTTGTTCACCTCTCAAAAGCCAGTCATATGTAGGAATCACTAGAGTTATATGAGGCCATCCTCCAGATAACCTTCAAAGATCATTCTGCTCAAGACAAAGCCAGAGCAAATAATTGCCTACCAAGAGGAAGGCACCTTTGACGTCTCCCTCTAACACATACATAAGTGTTTTTACACTTAACTAAGGTAAAAACAAAAACTCAGAAGCCTGCCAAAGCAAGATACTGTACTGCAACTACTTGTCACACTAGAGGAAAAAAAAAAGGAAAAATTCTGTGTAACAGATACACCAATCCTACTTAATTATTGCCTTTCAGCAGCATAAACAGTCATGCCAGATACTTCATGAAAGCTGAAGCTAGGGGAAAAAAGGAATCAGGTTATATGTTGCAATAAAAAATATCTATTTGGTTCATTGGAAAATGCACCATAAACTACTAGCAGAAGCTGATAGTAGAATGTTGTATTTTCACTCTGTTCATACAAGCTAATATTCAGGTTTTGCCTTTTACAGTTGCTTTATAGGAAAAGATACCAAGATACATATATATGTATTATAAATGTTAATAATTTACACAATTTATCTACTGTTTCTCCATTCTGCCCATGCTAGCTGGACACAGCAGTTTCTGATTCAAATTAAGACTTTCCCCTGCCTATCTCTGTCAGGTGGAATAGTCTGCTTATTGTCTTGGCATCTCAAGACTTTTCTTTCTCTTCATAATATATCTGAGCGCATAGTCACTTGCTGCCCCTACACAAAGGGCATGGGGCATGGCCCACCTCACAATGGTGCTGTTCCACAGTGCCTGAACAGAATCCCTTCCAAGCCCCCTTGGGAAAACAGCAGCTACAGGGACAAAGTGAGAGGCTCTGTCTGCTTTTGCATACCTTGAGCAGCTGCAAACAAAACATTGCCATCAGCAGGTCACAGTTGTCTATGAAACGCTAAAGGGTAAAAAAACTGTCCATAAAGGTACTGATAGTGCTCTTTGGAAATGAGACATTCCATATCCTTCTTTCAGAAAGTTTTGTGTGAGCTTCAAAATTCATAGTAGCAGAATGGGAATAAGTAGTTCAAGGTGAGACAGTATCTTCCCACTTTCTTTACAAGTACAAAGAGTTGTGCAGAAGTTATGCAAGATTCCAGCCCCTAACTAGTAAATAAAGTGTAAAATCTGTCTCTCCAGCTATTGTGTAATTTTTGGAATTTACTTCCATGGATCATAAGACAGGGCCTGTAGTAGCCAAACCCTGCAAGACTGTATTGACATATTTCAGAAGAAGCATTTGCTGTGGTAACTGGAATGCTTTAGGTCCCCCACAAAGCCTCTAGAAGAAAATATTTCTATTTCCACCGTTTGCTGCACTTTGGTTTAACAGTATGGAGGTGAAATGATCTGTTGTTTTTGCCAACACTGCTTAGACATGGGAGTCACAGAACACAACACACCTCAAAGTATGAGCATACAGACTCCACACGTGGGTTCTTGAAATTAACTGTCTACCTAGGATCTCAGGGCAAGTTTGTTGGATAAAAGATGAAGAGAAAACAGATCAATTCTCTATAATCTTCTGCGGAAGAGAAGGAAATTCTCATTCCCCATTGTGAACTTCAGTGGAAAAGGAGATGAACAAACAAATCAATACCCTTGCACTAAATACAGCCCTAAGAAAATGTAGGATGGGACAACACAAGATCATGAAAGCCAGGTCTTTTATTTGAAAAAAGATTACAGAATAGAAAATATTATTGATGAGAAACAACACCTCAAACCCTATAGAAAGGGCAGTGGCAATCCTGAAAGTGATTTTTTTTTTTCTAGCAGTAGCAGAAATGTGGATGTGTATAAATACAACTCTACCTACAAAAACAAACACAGCACTTACAAGGGCTGCTATTAGGAAAAGTTAACTCCATCCCAGACCCAACAGACCACTGCAGGTAAGGGGGCAGAATTTCATCACTCTTGGCTTGTTAACAACCCTTGCAACTAAGATAAGAAATTAAACCTAAGTTTAAAGTTAAGATTTTAATAGAATAACTACTTCGAAGTACCTGATCATCTGTTATTGGAATAGCAACAAAATAATTTGGAGCCTCTCTTGGACGTTTCTTAGACAGTTCTTGTCCTAGGTCTTCTTTCTGGTCTTGCACCATCCCCTTGGGCCCTTCTTGGATATCACCTTGCTCCTGTCTCATCTCTGTACTTCTTTGGCCTTCCTCTTGCAGAAGCAGGTCTGCTTTTAGCTGTTCCTGCTCTTGGCTCTGGTCCTGCAGCTGCTCCTCTGTCACCATCCCATTCAGGTCAGCTTTGTCTCCAGCCTGCATGTCATGCAGCTCCACCACTTCTGATCTTTCCTCTTGGCTCTGGCCCTCCTGGGGTTTTACCACTTCTTCTTGATCCTGCTTTTGGCTCAGAACCCCCTGTGGCACCAGCTCCACCACAGCAAGCTCTCTCTCACCTTCAGATCCTGTCATTGTCTCTCCCTGACTTTGTTTTGGGGTCCACTGTTCTCCATCATCTAACACTTCCTCACCTTGGTTCTGGAGGCAGGATACCTCTTCTGAGTCACAGCCCAACTGCAGCTGCACGGTGACCTTGATGCCAGCAGTGCCTTGTGCCCACTCCTGGGGCTGTACCTGTACAGTTACTTGTGGGAGAGATGGCCCTGGGCGCTGCTGCTGTAACTGCACCTGCACAGTCACCGCTGGGGCCTCCCATCCTGGGCTTGCCTTCTGAGGCTGCACCTGCACCGTCACCTCTGGGGACTCCCACCCTTGGCTCACGTTCTGGGGCTGCACCTTCACAGTCACTTTTGGGAACTCCCACCCTGGGTCTGTTTGTTGTGGTGCCATGTTTGGGGCCATGCCTCCTTGCAGTGGCTGCCTCTGTGGCTGCACACGGATATCATTCCCTCCCTGGGGCTCTTGAGCAGAGGGCAGCATCTGTGCTGCAGAAGGATGGTCTCCTTGCTCCAGCTGTACTAGTGAGCAGAGTTCCTGAGTTCCTTCTGGGCTTTCATCCACCTGAACCTGTTCCTTGACCACCTCTTGAGGCTGAGCTGCCTCTGGACTTCCATCCACCTGAACCATCTCTTGATGCTGACTCCTGCACAACTCCCGTTTTATCACCTTCATCCTATAATGCCAAAGATTTCTTCTTCTAAGCTGGGGATTCTCCAAGATCCTCCTCCTCTTTCTTTGGAGTTTGAAGTACTTTTTTAAAGGAACTGTAGAAAAAAAAAGAAAAACCCAGGAGTTATCAAAAAATCCCAATTCTTACAATAGTTCAGTCTGGGTTCAGCTCTGCAGCTGGATTCACTATGGGGAGCTTCAACCCGGTCAAAGAGCTCAGTCTAAAAACCTGTGGAGAGCCTGACTGAAGATTGAACTACTGCTTCTAGTCACTATGCTGTGGTCTTGACTTCTGCTCTTGCCCTGATCAGGTCTCCCGTGCTCTAAAGCACGAGTACACCATTTCACAGCATGCAGCAGTACAGAGACAGAAGCCTTATCAAGGGACTGCAGGTGGGTTGCCTAGAGGTAGTTACTCGCAGAGATTCAGATTCAGAGAATAGCCTGAGCCAGACTCAGAAGCTGAATACATACAGAAACAAGATTGCCAGTGAAGCTCAGGTCTCCCATAACTGCAGCATGTTACCATCTAATCAGACCTGCACACACTACTTTTTTCCTTCCCATATATACAGTACAGTTTTTTCTACAGCAAACTTCTGCCACATCCTCATTTCTCTTAACATCTCCCATTCACCCTGTCTCATTCTCTTCTCTTCAGTAAAGTTGCAGAGGGAGATGTTTTTCTTATCCATACTGTTTGGATAAAAGCAGTGAAGGCACTGAAAGAGCAAAGGGACTTTTTTGCCTCCTTGATTCAGAGGCAAATTCCACAGAAGCCTCAAAAACCAAGAACATTTCTTCATTAGTCAGTGCAGCTCAATTGCACTCAATAGAATCAGAACTTTTTAAAAAGATGTCTAAGCAAATAAATTCTACAGATCAAACAGGATTCATCTGTATGAGAAAAATATTTCAGACCCCAGATTATGACCTGCCTTGACTAAGTCCTTCCAAGTCATGGCAGCACTGAGGGCTTTTTCCCCTGAAGCTATAAGAGGTAGGCAGATATATTTTTTATAAATCTGCTCTCCAAGACAACCAAAATGTTTGTTCAAATTTCGCAGGAAAACTAGATCCCTTCCCACCTCCACAAAGCCCACAACCATGAAAAAAATCAAAACTAAACAGAAAAAGAGTAAAAAAGTTGACACGCAACCTACATATTTTAATGATGGGCAATCCAAGACAGAGATAGTACTGTTATTTCCTTACCAAAAAAAAAAGGCAACACAACCCAAAAAACAACCAAAACCAAAAAAACAACAAAACCAAATTATTTTCTGTAGTGGGCTAAAGATGAAAAGCTTAAGAAACTCATATTGAATTCATATGAAGGCTATTATATGTTATTTCCAGAATCCAGATGCTGGCACATTGTTCCATAGAACGGAATAGCTTTAAAAATGAGATTTTAATGCTTGTACGTATTTCACGTGTAATTTCACTAATCAGATAGGTACATTACTTATATTCTATTATGCTTTAACAATTTTGTTGACTGTATGTCAAATCTAAAGACTTAAAGAGACTAATAAAGATTTTAGAAATGCAAGAGGCCAAATGCTTACGGAAGTAGACCAATCTTACCTCTCTGGAGGCAAAGCACTGTGGTCATAAACTAGATACAAAATCAGATATTACCCATGATATTTGTGCCTGGACTCCAAAAGAAGATTTTGTCCTTCTGGAAGAGTGTTTAATCAGGGATATGAAGAACCCCTGTTCAACTCAATGATCCTTAATAAAAGGCAAAATCGAACATAGTACTTCATCCTGAAACAGCATGAAACTTAGTTTCAAACACCTCTCTGACATTGACTTTGACAAAAACAAGCTCTGCCATTGCTTTCATGTCTTCGCTGTCCAAGTGAGAAACTGGAAGAAAAGAACAATATTGAAGTCTCCCAGAAAACCCCTTTCAACCATGTAAATTCTCTAGAACATGTGCATTTTCTAGATACTTGTAATGGGACAGAAGCTCCTGAGACACCATTACATTCCTCTGCCCTCCTCACAGTGAAGGTACTTGAGAAAGCAAGCCCTATTTCTCTTTCAGAAGTCATTATGTAAATCAGGCCTCAAAGCTGTGCAAAATCTTGGTAGGCACCTATTAAAATAATTCAGTCAGATTCAGAGAATGCAGCATCTAAATTCGCTGTAAACAAGTATTTAGATGCATGTAGTTTAGTCAGAAAGTTTCATGCACATAGAGTGACAAGATTCATGCCACTAAGAAAAAGACTGAAGACTTTGTCTTACTAGCAAAGTACAGCTGAGGCACAAGAGAAGTTTAAACAAACCCTCTCTTACACACAGCCTAAGCTGCTCTGTGAAAAATCATTAAAACAGGTAACAACTTGTAACAAGCTGCCCTGGTGGTGCACAGTTGCTGTTGGATTTGTTAGGCTTTCCCCCCCCTTGAAGTAACACTTGAAACCGTGTTGTGTCTCTTGCATTTGTGCCTGCACAGTAACCTTCAGTAGGGATTTCACAGACTGTCATCAACATGAAGACAGAAATGCAACAGCTCAGGTTGAGTATAGAAGAATCACATAGAAAGCAGCATCAGTGCCCTTTACAAGACAATGAACTATTTTTAAGGTATTCAATACATAGCATCAAGGTAGTCTCATCAATTTTACACAGTTCTTTCCCCACACTGTTTCGCTCTTGAGCCTGTATTGCTTCATATGTGCACGTCTCCCACAAAACTTTCGTTTGATAATCCCACCACCTAAAAAGAGTTAGAGTTGCAACTGTTAGCCAACCATCCCTACACTATTTGCAAGTCCTTACAGCCATTGTGTGGCTGTCATCAAGTTGCAAATTAAGGGCTCAGAATTTATCTGCCTTGACTTAGTACAACCTAAACTCAAAGTTTGATGAAGTGGCAGCATCTTGATCCTTCCAACACTTCAACACCTGTGTAAAATAAAAAGTGGCTGGAGATCCTGAGTGCTAGAAACACCCCAGCGAGCCCCAGGCTTTCTCCAAGTCCCCCCTCCAACTGTTATTCTGAGCTCTGCCAAGCCATTTAGCCCAGGTGACAATACCAAATACTTGCCCACCCTCAACAAGGTCCAATGCAAGAGGGGCAGCCAAGAGCTGAAGACTGTAGTCTGTACAAATAGGAAAGGTTCCTGCCCCTATAGCACTGAAATATGCCCTTAGGAGGTCCTGAAAAAAAGCAGGAAGACCACCCACCTGCATCCAAAACATTTAAACCACAAAGAAAGCTCTTTCTTCAAATAAATAGTTTGTTCCATTTTCAGCCCTTTGACAGACACAGCTCATGCAGGCACTTGTATCCCAGCCAGCAGCTCTGAAACAACAAACGTACAAACTCTAAAGGCAAGCTCCCCCCACCCTCAGTCCCATGCCAAAGGCTGGAAACAGATACAAACTGTGCCTAACCCTCAAAAGGGTCCAGGAACATCCAGAAGGAAAGCTAACCTGTCTCATGAAGGTATAGGCAAAATTTGGCCAAAGACCTGTCTTTGCTGCTTCAGACCTCAGTCTGATACTTCTCATCTCCTCAGTCTCAGAAGATTCCTAATGTGGACGACAATACAAAATTCAGCTCTGCTGCTCTAGACCGTAATTCTAGTGCAAAGCAATTCCCCTTTGCCCAGCTGACTGCCTTGCCAGCGTTAAGCTCCCATACCCTACAGAAACCTTGGGAGCCAGGCAACATTCGCTTTTACCCGGAAATAGATTTTGTGCTCCATAGAGCTGCCGCGGGAAACTGCTGACTGGGTAACACTGCCTCGGTGTCTCTGAAGGATGATGTTGAAGTCTGCTACAGCCACTCCGATGCATGCAAAACAGCCTCTCTGCACAGAAAATAAGCCATGAGAACAGCTTTCACACAGTTCTGCTTCATCAGATAGGTCAGAATCTCCTCAGCTGTGACAGTGACATGCAGGTTTGCTGGCACTGGTCTGGGAAGCCCAAAAAAGTCTACTTATGGGCCTGGCTTTCTGCACAAGTCTCTCCCTTGCTACTCAATTGCAGGAGAGCAAGATGCAGATGCAGTTCAGTAGCTGAGAGGCAGTCTTGCATCCTAGATCCAGAAAGGCTGCTTAGAATGCTGGAGATAAAGGGAAGATTTACCAGGTCCTGGTGAAGCATAGGCACACACCTACTGTAATAATTGACTTCTTGTGTTTTGCCCAAGAGCTGGAAGGCTTCCTGAGCCTTTGGTACTCCCCCCATTCATCTTCCCAATAAAGCTAACAATTTATTGAAGTAATCTGATGTACATGAAGCAAAAGGCATTTGAAGCAAACAACCTTTCCTGCAGCACCCAGGTCTTTTCTCTAAGCAATACTGCCCTCTGGCAACCCATGCCTAAAACATCCACCTCATCCTGCCATGCTAGAAGGCTGTAGTTATACAAATTACTTTCCTCAGTCTTACAATATGATATATTTGTATGGTCATCAGGTCTTATCTCTCCCTCTCCCACCTCCCCAAAATAACTGCATGCTTTGCAGACTGGACATCTCAGATACCTGTTTTTCCTGCTAAGATGCCTTTTCAGCATTCAGCTACTACAATGTTAGAGGAGAAGAGAAAGAAACAGGTCAAGGAACCTGCCACAAATACTCTGAGAAACAACATTTCTATATGAAGTTATGTCATCTAAGTCATCACAGTATGCCACAATCTCTGCTCATTTTATTCCCTATCAATTAAAACTAAATTAAGTTAGATTAAGAGAAAGCACATAGAAATTATTGGGCCAGAGCTTCTCTCTCTTACTTGTTTATTACACCTTCATAAGTGTGAACTTTTGTTGCGGTTGATGAGAAATGGTAGCAAGAAGAGAGGAAACAAGTTGAAATACAATTAGAAATCATCTGTACAGTATGGTTTCAGCTAGAGAATTATTTTACTGAGATGTATTTGGCCTGTCTCATTGTACCTTTCGCTAGAGGCTCAATACAGGGGTAGGAGGAACAGTGAAGGTGGGAGGGACTACAGAGCCACAGTCAATTATCCCATAATAGAGAATGAGTGATGAAAAACATCAGTGTTCCATGATCTGTAACCTACACGTTTCTTCAGTCTAAACCTAAACCCTTTAGACTGAAGTAAACCCTTCAGTTGCTTTGTGTGTAACATTATCTGTTAATCAAGAGGCACAGAAATTCCAGGGTTTCCTGACACATTCATTTATTAGCTCCATTTTCTCAGTATAAAAGGGGTAAAATGAGGCAACTCACACCTCTCAAAACTGATATCGTATTTGGTGATGTCTATTTTTCTCTGACTAGTCACCAAAGTAACCAATGAGCATTCCAAAAGCAGTACTCCAAACTGCTATTTAACAGCAGGCCACTAATCCCTTACTAAGACTAAATTTAAAGGGTTTGTTCACATACAGAGGTGAAGTCAAGGAAAAGGGGAGGAGGGTGAAAATAGGAGATATGGGAGCTCTGAAATGAACAATATTTTTGTTTGGTGGAAAGACATTAGAGGCAGAAACAGCACCCTTCATTGGAGCAACATATACTTTACAAAGCTACTTTTTCCTTAGTGGCTCATTAGGATTCCACACTTTGTCAGACCACACTGAATGAATTGTTCCCAGAGTACAGATGAAAGATAAAAAAGGCTTGACTTGTATTTAATGATTCACCATTACCATATCTGTGTGTGGATAGAGTTTCAGCATTTAGCATGCAGTGTGCATGTAATAGTGACTAGAGTGTCTTAGAGACCACCATTGCTTGGTGGAGAAGGAAAGCTGACACCACCATTCCTCTGAAGAAGAATGCAGTTATTAGCTTTTCAATGACGGTGTGTATCTTGCTTTATTAGCCAATGTTTAAACCACTATAATTAGAAAAAGTGTTAGATATGCAAGATAAACCATCCTCCCTCGAATAATACATGCTCCCCTGCG
This sequence comes from Pachycephala philippinensis, assembly GCA_013397055.1. NCBI lineage: Eukaryota > Metazoa > Chordata > Aves > Passeriformes > Pachycephala > Pachycephala philippinensis. Next base: position 3,943,631 of record VWZT01004606.1, read on the forward strand.
AGTTATAGTCATTATACATTGTGTTAAAGAGGTTTTGTAGAAGTTCCTTTACACTGACTAGAACCATACAATCATTGTGCCACTTTCACATTGCAGCAAAAAACCAATACATCCATAAAATGTGTCCCAGTCATTGCTTTTCTTTATGAGGATCTCTGAGCAGCTATTAAACAGCAATTATCTTGGATGCTGTACTAATCTTTTAGGTGTAACAGAGGCAGATATTCTGTACATTGTCAGCTGGCTCAATTGTAATCCCTGCTGTCCCTCTTCCCCTTAGACCCAAGTGAAACAGAACTTGGTTAAGGTATAATTCATCTGGCCATGTGAGTCTGCATTTCAAAGCTCATCTTTATGCTCCCTAGAATGAGACAAGTGTGTTACCCAAGATAAGCTTAAAAATGATTTGCATAAGATAATCAGCACACACTGGAGATTACTTTGATTTTTGGTAGGCATGTCATTTATGCAAGCAAACATCATTCTTTAAAAAGGTAAGATTCATCACTTCTGATACATGAGGATCTAAAATACCGAGACTGAAGTTATAATTAAAAAGGATGATGTTACAAACAATTAGCTGCTCTCCAGCACACTTTGCAGGGATGTCCTGACTTCATTACTCCTTCACAAAGGCAGCACCAAAGCCCCCAATAAACTGACAGCTGGGAGGGCTAAACTCAAGATCGATTTGAAAAAGAACCTGTTCTGGTAACCCCTCACTCAGGCAGAATCTTCAGGTCAAGTCCTCCACATCTGGACACCCTGAGCTGCCACCAGTTCAGCCAGACCTGTCACTGCCGTCACCCTTTGGCACCAGCACTTCTGAAGCACCCATGGACCTAGTGAACACCACAGAGGAGGGACATCTCTTGCATGAGTGCTTCTGCCTTTATTTGAAAGCACTTTTTGTGTGCAAAGGCAGGTTTAACACTATCAGATTTACAAAGCCTACAGCTGTAGGTTTGTAACAGCATCATCCAGGTATTACCCCCTTACTCTATCACAATTTCTCACTGCACTTACACAGATTCCATTATCTCAGCAATATTTCACAAGTCAGAATAGTTTAAGTGTCTGCTTTACAGATATCAATTAAGGAGATAATCTTTAATCCAAAACACAGTGCATTACATCACCTCAGCCTCTGCTTGTGATGGTCTCCTGCAGTATCCAGCCACAGTGACTGTCTGCAGTCTAAAGGATTTACTCAGTAAATTAATGGCTCTTCTAAGTACCTCATATCCACTTAGAAAAGCAAATATGGATTATTTGTTCCTTTAAAAAGTTTATTCTACAAGCATACAAGTCTCCATCTTAAGTGACTGAGTATCCAGCCTTGGAGGGAGAGAATACTGTATCTGAACAGCTAAGCCCTCACAAGTTTTAATTTATATATATATTTCCAAGCCTGAGCATCCAAGCCACTCGCTGTCAGATCCTTAGTTCACACCTGCCTGAAACCTTGCTAATCAGACAATTACACAAACACTACTCAGGCAAGAAGAGTGAAACGACTCAGTCTAAGACAGACTTTCTTTAGGCTCAAAGGGTACAGGCGGAACACAGTACAGCAAGGGTATCTGTCAGCTGTGCAGAAAGTGCTACAAGAGAATATCTGACCAGCACAGAGCACCCAGTTGTCCTTCACCCACAGCAGCCTGGGCTGCAAGAAGGGCTAGAGGCAGGCACAGAGCTGCTAAAGCTCAGCATGTTCCTCTCCAGAGGAGCATACCTGAAGGACCAGAGAAATCATCTCTCAAGACCATTTTAAAAAAAAAAAAATCACCTCAACTTATTTCTTTTTACTTACTTGGAGACTGGAGGTCATTTTAGGGAAACAAAACTGCAGATATCCTTAAAAGAAATCTGCTCTTTAAATAAAGAATAAGAAATTGTTTTAATCGTGATCTCAGTTGCTAGACCTAAAACTTGCCAAAAAACCAGTAAGCCACTGGTTTTTATACTATACATAAGGTCTGGTTTGTACCTATCATATAAACAAAAACCTATTAGTTGGAAATTTATTTATTTTAGTTATGCAGAATTCACATTATTGTGAAAATTACACTTTGCTATTTAAACAAGAGTTTGAAGTTAGTAGCTTAGATAGTTAATTTGCAAAAAAAATCTCACTTCTTTATTCAAGTGTTTGAAACTGAGCTTTCCATTCTTCTGTTCAAGAAACATAATATGTACCTGACTGCAAACATGAATATTTTTCAATAAGAACCTGTATTACACACCTCCTTAGGAAATTTTTAAGCATGCTAAATAAAAATGAGCTTGTCTACTGGTGTATGCAAACAGAATGAGCCATTGAGTCACAACTGGAATGATTTCTCTGCCATGTAAACACTTCTGCAGAGTCACGCTCCTCTTGCGGTTCACCCTGCACTGAGGGACTGCCGATCTAGTCAGACATGAAAAGGTAATATGTTTTGGGTTTTTTTTCCCCAGCCTCCCTACCTGTACCCTCAGAGGAGAGCTCAGGAAAATCAGTATCTATGTACGGTCCAAGAAACTGCTTCTATTTCAATAAGTAGCTCACATTATGCATGCCTTCTGTCAGATGAACACAGATCCTTCTTCCAAAAATGATATAAAAGCATCTGAGCAGGGGGGTGGAAACTGTGACGTAAGAGGCAGCCAGTGGAAAGACATATGGAGGCAGAGAAATCAGAAAGATATCAGCAGTTGGCAAATCTCCTCTTACATTTCACATTCATATGCTCACCACATTTAGACACAAAGCCAGTAGCTAATACTCCAGCACCAGGAGAGAGGCTGTTTCCAGCATTCTCCAAAGAAGCACATTCCATTATAGACACAGCCCTGTACAGTACAATAATCCTATATTGCTCATCTGAATTTTGTATTTAAGCCAGACATAGTGACAACACACTGGACTGTAGTGAAATCACACAGCACATTACTATTACAGCATCATGCAAGTATGAATTGTCAACTTATATTTATACATTGCCTTTGTGTCCCGGGAAATGAGCAGAGCAAAAAGTGTTAGTGATGCTTGACTGTCATCAAGAAATTTTCTTCTCAAATTTAAAAATAATTGTTGGGGATAAAGAAAATTGTTATCCTGAAGCATCTTCCTATATTCACTCTAGTAAGATGATACTTAGGAAGTTATCAAAATTTTCCCTATGTTTTAATCTGGTTTGGTTTAGGATTTGTTTTAGAGGTTTTTGGGGATTTTTGTTTGTTTGGAGTTTTTTTTTGTTTTGTTGTTTTTGTGGGGTTTTTTTGTTGTTGTTGGATTTTCTTGAAGGGGATGGAAGATTTTTTCCTTACGGTTGTTTGGTGGGGTGGGAAAGGTGTGTGCAGGGGTGGGTAACAGGACATCTCCACCTGCATTACTGCAATATGCCAAATGGAGAGAGTCAATAACTACTGCTTTTATGCCACAAAACACATACTGTAACATACTCCTCCAAAACCCTCTTTGCAGTGCTTATGTGCTTTTGCCTGGGGAACAAATAAAAGTCATTTCCTTCAATGACAACAAAAGAGCTGAGAGCAACCTACTCCCAGCTATCACTGTGAAAGCTGTACTTAGACTGGTAATCTTAAAAAAAAAAAAAAAGGGCAAACCTATTTTGTCCTGGTTTCTCTTTTGTATTGGGCTGTAATGATCCCTCCACGTATATACCAGGAAGTGACTACCCACAGCATCTGGACCATTAGTCTTGGAATGGGTTAGAGAGCTTGCAGCAGGACAGGGCAGAAGGTTACCTCTGACTGCCCCCCAAGAAGCTGCCACAAGGAAATGAAAGTTTGCTGCACAAATTTAATCTGCTACTTCACAGAGTTTTATTAAACCGCACAATCTACCCAGTGTTACAAGTTATAGGATCAAACATTACTTTGGACAGAGTTCAGTTCTGTACTTAGTTGTCCAGCTTAATGTGATCTGCTGCTGCTGAAGGTTGGTAAATGCAGAGCTTTTCTCCTTTCCATCCCTCAACATTTTATTTTTTTTTTTTAGAGCAACACATTGGGACAGCCCAGGTAAGATATCTTTGGCAATGAATTCCCGAATGTGACAGCAAAAAGACGACCTCTCACTGCAGCCTATTACCCTATTAACTAAACTCATGGGTAATTATCAGAATAACGTGTTGAGAGCTCTCTGCTTGTTGGACACAGACAGAATTTCTTAAGCATCCATTAAGAAGCTATTAAGACACACAGAGGCACTTGAGTACAGCAGGAACAAATTAACTGCTTTGATATATTTTGTGATTGTTGTTGGGTCTTCAAAGAAATGGCAATCCTGAAAGATAGCTTTTCCATGATGAAATCTTAATTTGCTTGGATCCTCTAGGGGAGGAACAACAGCTCTAGGTATGTATTATGCAAACATTTCTTACATGCTGTGCTTGTGCAGCATGTCAGAATTATTGTAAGCACTTACCACCCTCATATTCAAGCAAAATTAACGTGGAATAAACATCTTAGAGATATTGTAATTTTCTATGGCGTAAGTGCTCTTGTGCACTTTCAGGCAGGTCAGAGATGCCCAAAGAAGAGGCAGCTTTTTTGCAGGTCAGTTACCTCCACTTCAAATATGATGCCAACATACAAGAGGATGGCAGGAGCAGAAAAGGAAATGCAGAGCACTTGCTAGATGAGATACTCCAGGGAACAAATAAATGGGGATTTTTGAAATGTCAAGCTTGTTTCTGTAGAAGTTCTAACAAGGCTATTACTCAGATGCATTCACAGGAAAAGAAAATATTACCTAATGCTACAAGATAAGTAATTGTAATGTATTTGTGTAATGCACCTTCATATGTATGGGCTCACACTTTCTTTAGAAACTGCTTTGAGTTTCATTCAGTCACTGAAAAGAGAAACCATGCTATACTTAATTAACTGCTCAAATGAACTATAAAGAAGGTATTTGCAGGAGTTATTTTGTCTTTATTATGGATTTTTAGGAAGCAGTAATTCACCTTTCTATATCAAGGAGGAGGCAGAACAGAGAGCACATAAGGCTATAAATACTATTAATTGCAGAGTAAGGCACAATATCATTAAGAGTTATGGAAACCGTCTCATCTCCTTTATTCCTTTTGCATCTGACTATCAAGTTCAAGAGAAAGAGTAATCGAACCATTCCATCAAAACCCTGGTGTGGATTAAATCCTTGCCAAGAATGAGCTAGCATTGATTACTTATAAGAGCTAGCAGTTTTAGAGCCCATTTAGAGGCATAGAATAAACCCAGAACCTCAGAAGTTGGGCCCTGAATGAGCAGACAGCTGTGCCACCAGCATGCAGGAGACAAAAGCATATGATCAGTAGCTTCAGAAGCAATTCAAATAGATCAAGAAGAGACATCAACTGTAGTTGATCTATTTAAATTCATGAGATCATATTTGGAAACATGGAAGAGGGCTGCAGGAATAATACATCTCTTTGAATTAAGTCTTACAGAAAATTTATCTTTTGATAGCCTGTCTTAACATCTCAAGGCAGACTGACACCATTACAGGCAACATCAATAAAAGGAATAAAGAACACCACAAAAGCTAATGATTAATAAAGGAGCTCTGAAAAAAAATGCTCTGGTTGGGAGAGGGCTGTTTTTTTAGAATTAAACACTATGGCAACAAGAATCTTCAGTTACAGCTTGTATACATATATATACACAGACTGTGTGTATATACATACATTTTTGTAACCTAAACATGCATTTTACTTATACAGACTGCTGATATGTGTGTACTAAGAGTATAAATCAGATAGCTCTTTCCTTAACTGTGGATACCCTTCACACTGCATATCTATAGGTTCCTTTCAGCGCTAAAAGGATCCCAAAAGCAAGGAAAGATTATCTAACAGAGAACAGCAAGGGCTTATCCCTGTTAGCAGTCTGCAGAAGACCCACAAATCCACTCTGCAGATCAGAGCAAGCAACTTAAGGAAGCAATTTTTCCCTCACAACACCCCGCTTTTGGCTTCCCAGATTAAGATATCTCCCAAGGCCATGCGCTTATTAAAGCAGTTAGAAAGCCTAAAGAAAGTCACAGCAGACTTACTGCATAGCTAAGTGGAAGAGAGGCAAATTGGATTTAAGACAGTTATTCCATAGGTGAAAAGGAACAACAGCCACAGACAGGCTCTTGGGGCAGCAAGACAGAACAGGCAGCCAGTGGTCAGCACGGGACAAGGGCAAAGGGATCACCCCTTCTCCTTACATCTTACCCAAGCAGAGCCCCCCAGCTCCTCAGCAGTTGTAGAGCCAGGAGACATCCCTCGACAAGTGATGAAATGCTCTCAGCTCAGGCTACCATCCCCCAGGCACACTACTAAGTACTCCCAGGGCAAGGTAGACCTGCATTACCAGGGCTCATCTGCACTTCTTGGGCAAACAAAACAGGAGATTTACACTTCAAAGCTACTGACCTGGCATTGCTCCAATAAACACCGAGTTTGTATTCAAGCTATTATCAAAATCACATGCCAGACCCAAAGGACAACCTTAAGGCTGAGAGAAACTTTACTGTCCTGTTTCTCTGAAGAGCATCATGACAGCAAATGCTAAAGCATAAACAAAAATAACATACACAAGTTACAAAGAAGTGGGACACTTTTGTCATTAACTATTCCCAGTGGTGGCAGCTGATTAGGCCTATAGACGCTTGGTAACAACCGTAGATTTAAGTTATTATTCAAGCTGCATGTCTTTGAAGGCCTATTAAGGGCAAGAACAGAAGAGCTCAACACACTAAATAGTTGTATCTTAGAGGGTCAGGTTTCCACAAACATACATTCACTGACAACTTGATGCCTCAGGTCAGTTTGCTCCAAGGGCAGACATAAATAAATTTTTTTTTAAAAATCAAATGAAAGGGAAAAGAAANGTTCAAACAGACTTGGGTTTTGCACCTCTTCAGTTTTCCAATCACTTTAGCATCACAAATAGACACAGCCAAAAAAAAACCACCCCTGAGAACAAAGATGTAAAGTAGGATATGTATAAACAATTCATAACTCAAATTATAGCAGACTGCTGCCTCCTGCTATATAAGCCAGCACTAATGGACAGCACTACAATAAGTTTTATACCTCAAGGAGCACATTTCAAAGGGAGATCCTCTTAGAAGTAAAAACAGGGTTATAAGGTACAATACAGAACCATCATAAGAAGCCACAATCAAACATGCTGAGCAATTAGATTTTTGTGCCTATAATAGCTACATTTTTACCCTCACTAATATTGAATTAGCTCAGACCACACCATCCCCTCTCCTCTCTCCCAACCCACAAAGTCCTATTACCCTTTAACTACTTTCAAGCACAACAGCAGAAGCCCTAACTTGCCATTTCTCTGTGCACAGCACATTTACTTAACCAACTACATCTCTTCAAACTGCACCCCTATAACCATGAAAAGACTTTTAAAGTAAAATTTAACCATCTATTAATTTACCTACCTACTGATAACAATACCAACAGCTTACAGAGAAGTCCTTTAAAGTGCTTTGGTCAGCAACAACTATGACACTAGACATAAATCTTTTAACTAAAACTTTCGCTACATATAGACAGAACAGAGAGGCTGCTGGGATGGGTTTTTATACCAAATCCAATTCATATGGCTGAGGCTTTCTCATGAGTGTGACCCATCTGCACCTGTGGTGAATAAAGTGATTTAAACTGAAGCTGAACTACTACAAGTTACTGCTTATCGGATAGAATTGGGAAGGCAGCAGGGCAAACATTGATACAGCAGAAATACCAGATATTTCCTCAATAGATTTACTGATTTGGCCTGTTTTCTTACACAGAACACCTGAGGTTATTGGACACTCTCAGGTAATTGTTAACGAACAAAGACTAGGGCTGGTTGTGACCTACTTGTATAAAAGCTTCTCCTTCAGCATGCTTGCTTTCTGTTTTATTGTTGCTCTGAATGCGCTTTGAAATTGGCTGAGAAGACACACTTGGTGGTATTTAGAGATGAAGTTAAGTTAAGGTGTGTATGATAAAGCTTTGTAGGCAATGTGGGTTCTTTAGCATGTTGCTTTTAAAGGAAAAAACCAACTGATTTGAGCTGAGGCAGTTCCAGCATTTTTAAATCAATAAATTGACTAGTATTAAATATGTGCCCCTAAGCAAGCAATATGATTAGATGAACAGTGAGTGTTTAGATAACAGTTCTTAGAAGAATAGTCTGACCTTTGAGAAGGCAAGAAAGCTAAAAGCAGGCATTGCACAACTTTTACCAACGATGTACCAACTTTGCTGGTACTACCAAATGTACTTTTCTTGACTCATGCTTCAAAGGGAGAACACAGATTACATTGCAGACACTACTGAGTCCTGTACTAAAATCTCTATTGATAACTCTTTCCCTGGTATGTTAGGGCATCTGCATTCTTTCAATCATAAAATATTAGGCTGCATGTCATTGGGTCACAATAACCAATGTCTTTATACAGTGCTAACAATTTTTTATGAAAAACATTTTATTTGAGGTTTGCTATGGGTCAGCTAAAAGATGGATTGACCAGAAAAACAGGAAGATACTGAAATCTTCTTACACAATATATCAAGAAAACAAGGCTATTTTCTTTTCCTAAGGAAGTCCAGCTACTGACAGAATTTACCTGTAGTTGTGGGCCCAGCTGGTTTATGCAGTCACAGCTGGGTTGTTTCTTTTTATCCTGATTCCTTCACCGGCTTTCCCTCTGGTTGTGAAGGATTCTGTACCACCATCCCTCAGCACCCTACTCCTTGCCAGAGACAAGGGATAAGGACTGGATGACCCATGTAACCTTCAGCACAGGGGCTGGTGGTGTAAACCCTGCATGGTGACGTAAATCTTGTGGTGGTAGATCCTCATGGAAGGAAACACTGGACCCTCGTTGCAGGACCTGAGATGAAGCTCCTGCTGTTTGGAGTGTGTCTGGCATGACCTTATCCCTACCACTGCCCCAAGCAAGGACATCCTCCCCTGGTTCCCTGTTGGGGCACAGTGGGAGACCTTGACCACCCTGGGCTGGAGCTGTAATGGCTTATTGTGCAAGTGAGGAGCATCACTTTTTGTGAGTGCTATCAAGGGTTATTCAGGTAGGTGTCTTTAGTATTATTGATTTGTGAAGTTTTGACTATTATTTTTTTATTGACTTTGTAGACAAATGAGTATTTCAAGCAAGCAAAAGTTCATCTGTGTCCCTAGTTCAGTCACAGCCCTGCTAATTGGTCTCCTGCAGGAGCAGACTAATGAAATTTGGTGCCTGCTGCATGGGCAGAAGGCACTCACAGTTTTGAGAGGCAAGAAGGGACAGCCTGGTGGGCAGTGAGAGGCAGTGATGTCCTGTGACAAGTTTCTATATCAGAAATAGCCTACAGTTTTCAAACGCTCCCAAGAAAGAAAAAAACATATTCCAAAGGCTTGTATGAATTGTTCTTTTTATTTTATTCTTCTTCTTTTGTGCTATGACAAACATATTCTTGATTTTGGACTAGATCTATAATAAAATATTTTTATGGTTATCTAAATGGGTTGCTCCAGATTTTAATCATTCACTGAAGACTCATCCTTTCCCTGTTGTGAATGCTGTCACTTGAACAGCTGACTCAATTACATTTTCAGAAAGGTAGTTTTAAAAAAAGGAACAGTTTTGGAATAAAGTGCTTCTATTTATCTGTGCTTTAGTTTAAATTAACTATGTAGAGTGTCCTCCAGAAAACTATGATGATTAGCTGTTTTGTTGTGCTTTCTTGAGAATATCAGAACAATCCTTGCCCGGAGAGACTGTTTTGATAGGAATCCCTTGCTTTTGTGTGGAGATTGCATGACCTTTAAAGATTTGATACCCTTCTCTACCATTTACAGATGCTGTGGTGTACATTTAATCTCAGGGATGTTAACCTTACTAAACTTTGAAGTGTAAAAATCTTCTGTTTACAGACTGGTCTCTCCTCAAAGGAAATCTTTAGGTTTTTGCTCATCTGGTGCCTGAGCTGGCATTTTTCTGTCCAAATCGGCCTCTGATGGGTTCTGGCTAGGGTGATGTCAGCAGTTTTACTCAGGTGACCCCCAACCACTGATGTCAGTCCTCACTGGGCCTGCAGAAACAACTGATGGCAGATGGGCAGCTCACCAGATGGGCAGCTGTGACTCACCAGAACTGCTCTGTCCTGGGGATGGGCTTGATTGCTTCTCCACCAGCAGGCACAGGGCAGGACATGCTCTGTGGTCTAAGCGTAGGGATTTCTGTGTGTAGAACATGAGTGTTTGGGCATGAACCTGGACTCAGAGCTGCACCAGGTGCACAGCACGAGCCAGCCATTGCAATGTGCCCTATGGAGACACGTTGCAGGGATGGTGATGTTGATACTGAATCTCCTACGCATTTTCCCACCAAGCGCTGGTGCAGGATGTGTAAAATTAGTCGAATTAGATGTCTCCTACCCATAGCTGGTCTTGATTTAAGCATCTGTGCAAGGAATGACAGAAGTTTTATTTCTATTTTCTAGCTTCTGGAAGCGGTAAGGGCCTACACAATAAAATACACTGGGGATGTATACAAAGCTACTGTAATTGCCAAGAAACAGTTAGGAAAAAATTTTCTAGCCCTCATTCCTTCACTCAAAAGCATATTTGTTTCTTAATTACAGTCTTGTGAGATTATTCTTTAACAAGCAGCTGGTTTCAAACTTCCAGCCAGTAATACCTGCTATCTTTTCCTTTCTACTGTGAGTCCATGCTCACAGTACTCTTAATAGCATATTCTCTTGGAGCATATTTCTTTGTTTTGGCTAACTAGGGGGAAACCTTCATATATTTGTGTATGTGTGTGTATATATATAATATAAAAGATCCTTGAAGTCTGCCATCTGGGTACAAAGAGCCAAAAATCACATAGGAGATCTAATAGTTAATTTTTTCTTTAATGGTCTGTCTCTAGGAATATCGTTCTCTGATTTTCTCCAGTTCCTAAAGAATAATTTGGCTGCCTGTGCAAGCTCAATTTGAGTGTGATTCCACAGCTGCAGAAACCCATTGATGTGTGGTAGTGAGCAAATCACAGCATTTTTTTCAGGGCTCAGCTGTTTAAAATATACTGAATGCAAAATCACTGGTAAGTTACAATGTGTTTTAATTACTCTAATTAAAGCTTCTGTAGTATGGCACAGTTCATGATATTTCATTGCAAATTATAGCTCATGTACCTACCATGGCAAGCAGGCATTTTCCCTTATCTCTTTATTCAAAAACTAGGAAGAATGGGAAGAAACAAACTTTTCAAGCTAAATTGCAGACTAACTAGCTGAAGTCTTTTGACACATTTTTTAGCACCTCTACAATGAGACAAACATTTAAATTATGGGTCTGAAGAGCTTCATCTGATGGTAGGAGAATAAGAAATCCTTCCTTAGGCTTTGGTCTGTTTCTATTTTTATCAGGTTGACTATACCATACAAAAGGGTGCACTTAATATTGCTCATCACACTGTGTACCATAACGTGTAGATTGCAAGTCTTTCTGCAGCAGACAGGAGCAAATCAAACCCATTAATGGCAAGTAGATGTTAAACTAGTTTGGGAAGTGTTTATTTTGGGATTTTCCATTAAGATGAAGACCAGCAGGGAGAATCTTAGAAAATGTTTTTCTGGCTTTAATGGATATATGTTATGAATTTCCTGGAGTGCCCCTTCCGTGTTTCCTGCTAAAGCTTGAATTGCTTTTCCTGTCTCGACATGGCCAAAGACAAGCCTGTGTAACTTAATGTTTGTTTCAAAGAAGTTCAAAGCGTCAACAGTGATTTCCATCCAGCCTGGTTACAGTCACCCAGGCTGGGTATGGACTTCCCCATTGCTGCTGGATTTGACCAAGTACAGCAACTGAGCAAAGCTGGGTGCCTGAAAGAAGCCTCACAGCCACAAGGGATACTGCCCTGAAAGGCAGAGGAACTTAAAAGAGCTGGTTGACCTTCCTAAGCAACCTTCTTGAAGGGTAAGAAAGCTCTGTTTCTGTGCTCAAGAGAACGAACGTGTGTCAGGATGCCAGGTTGGCTGAGTGTGTAACTCCCAACGAGCTTGGGCCACAAGAATTGGAGACAGGGACAGTCTATCCACAGGCAATGTACAGTTACCACCCAGAATTATTTCAGGGAGAAAGTTTGGAAAGCCAAACACAGCTGGATTTGACATTGCATAGATGTGAAGGCTAAGAAGACAGCCTTCTGTAAGTACTTCAGCAGCAAAAGAAATACCAAGGAATATGGCACTTACTACTGTCCAGGAGCAGACAAACTAGTGGCAAAGGGTATTGGCAAGGGTTTGAATATCAAGCTCCTCTTCTCATCACTCTTTATTAACAAGGTTTGATCTCAGACCTCACAGTTTCTGCCCTTAGTAGCAGCATTTAGAAAAGTGAGGGAGAGGAAATGAACATACATATCCCCACTGTGATAGAGGAGATTTGAATTCAAGGATGGGGCTGAAGGAGCTGGTCCATGTCGTGCCAAACTCCTTTTGGTGTTCAGAAGAGTTTTCTCATTACTGGGAAAAGAGGAATCTTATTCCCATTTCCAAAAAAAAAAAAAAAAAGAAGAAGAAGAAGAAACAACTATAACTTGGTCAGCCCCACATCAGTAAGTAGGAACATTACGAAGCAGGTACATGAAGGACAGAAGGTCTTTGGAAACAACTAACACAGATTTATCATGAGCAAATGGGAACTGATGGATCTGATTGTGTTCTGCAGCAAAATTTTGGGGCTCTGTCAATGAAGGGAGAACAGAGGATATTGCATACCTTTACTTTGGCTTTTACTTTGACAGGTTCTTCCACAGTAAACTTGTAGGCAAACTGGACAAACTGTGAGGATTCACTACAAGGTAGACAAAATGTGACTGGGCTTTTTTGACTAACACAATAATAGTCAGTCACTGAAAGGCCTGGCAACCATGTACAAGTACTATTTCTCAGGTATCGCACTGTATCTTTATTGGTTATCTTGGATGAGAGGATGGAGCACGCTTTTAGCAAATTGGTGGGGGATAGAAAATTTGGGGTGGAATAGCTGAAGGACTGAAATGCAGGACTCTTAAGCTGAGGACCCTCTGCAAGCTACAGCAGTGGACTGACATCAGCCTCATAATGCTCAATAAAAACAAGCATGGAGTCCTGTACCTGGGAGGAGATAACCCATCACATGCTTTGGGGCTGACTGGTTGTGGAGCAGCTCTGCTGGATGGAACCTGGAAATCCTGACAGACAAGCTTAATGTGAGTCAGCCACATGTGTTTATGGCAATGGGAACCATCTGCACACATGCATTGGGGGAGCATGTGCTTCTTCCTTTCCTCTTGACACTTGTGAGACCGTATCTGGAGAGCTGTGACCAGTTTTGGTCTCCCCAGTACAAAGAAATACATGGACATGCCTGGAGAATGTCACAAAGATGTCTGGAGCACAAGACATAGGAAAGGAGAAGGAACTGGATTTTTCAATCTTAAAAAGCAAAGGGCAAAGAGATTAAATTGCTGTCTACAATCACCCATGAGGGTGATTACAGTGGAGATGGGGATGGATTTAGCAGTACATAGTGACAGGGCAACAGAACATGCTGCAGCCTTTGTAAACCCCAGTCATTAAACTCTGGAACAACATGCCCAGGGAGTCTGAGCAGGCTCCATCCTTGGAAAATGCTGAACATCAGGGCTTATTCTTTCCTGTCACAGTCCAATAAAGCATGCAGAACATTTGCTGATGAACATCTCTATAGCAAAACCTTTAGATGTTATGATAGTCTCTTCTCTCTTGTCTTTCTCAGCTATGTCTATTCCCTTCATCCTTTTGACATCAGGTGTTTTAAACTGATTCTCCCTGGGTATCTTTTCTCTCCTTGGAATTCTGTCTGCACTTTGTGGTGTCCAGAACTGGACATTGGGCCCTGACAACTGATCCTAGGCACCACATGAGGTAAAAAAAAAACCAACCTGCTTCTTACAACTTAGGTATGATGCTTAGGTTACAAGACGTTTTTTGTTAAAGTAACATCACAACATCAGCATGTATGCAGTTAATGATCAGCGGTATGAGCTAGGTCAGCTTCTGTAGTAGTGGTATTTGGCTGCATGGTTCCTACTCTATGGGTTTTTACATTTCCTCTCTTGCTTCTCTGCATTTTCATGCATTGAAATTAATTTTACAAATTTCAGGCAGTTATCTCTTGTTTTTAAAGGTGTAGAGTTTTAAGTGCCCTTTTCATAGTGTCCCAAATTGGCATTTGTTCCTACTCTGAGGTGGAATTTATTAACAACTATATTGGTTTGTGGCACTGTATTACCCACTTACCCCAAATTTGTAGCTAACGTCATGTTTAGTTGCAATAACAGACCTCTTCAGCGCCGAGGGCAAATAACTAAAACTGAAAAAGCCCCAGCATTTCTTGACACTTTTAACTGGTTCTTCCTGAGTCATAAAGTTAAGCTTTAGGGTTTGTTCCACAAATTTCTTTTTCAGACATGCATTCTGAACTTTTCCTGTTCTCAGACCTTCTTTGTCCTCAATGAATATTCAAAGTGAATTGTTCCAAGATTACTTTGGCTTATTTCCCTAGACTCCTTCCTGGAATTTCAGCCATCCTGACAATTAAAATACTTTTAACTCTTCATGAGTATTAAATATGCTCTTCCAGATTATGGCCTGTGTCTTAGTCCTCTGTTTAAAATTGCATTAATGTCTGGCCACAAATAATCTTAATTGCATGTGAGATACAGATCCAAAGTACACATCCACTTTCACTAACCCTTAAAAAAATCCGAACATAAAAGCCACTGGTTTTGCACATAACTGGTGTTTATGTAAACACCTAAAACTGGCTTGGTTCTCCTGGATCCTTCTTGCCTTTTTTCTCTTTACAATCTATATTAAGTATGTAGCTGTGTTTCTTTCTGGTCTTTGCTTTTTCTGTTTTGACTCAGAAATACCCTTCACTTCACATTGGTCGATGCTTAATCTCCACATTGATATTCAATTCAAACTGGACACTTCCTCACTGTTCCAGTACAGTCATTTACTAAAGCCTTTTCCAGAAAGTAATCTGACATAATGGATGTTTCACAAGCTTCATGTGGGCTGACATTACTGGAGCTGTGCTGTATGTTGTTAAGGTAGAAATTATGTACTTGTTTTCAAAACAAAAGCTTGCTCTTGCTAGTAGTGATCTTAATTTTTCAGGACAGAAATTTGGTCTAAACATTCATAACTGAGCCAGTTCTGCAAGAACAGTGACAAAAAAAAAATCCATGTGCATCTTAAATATTGAAATTATATTTTTTTAATTATTCTGATTTGATAGTAAATATGCAAAAGCTATAAACAGATATTGTTTAGGAATGTATTACTTAAATGCAAATGTTCAGATGCTACTATTTACATTACACTTCTTTCTAGCCCCTGAACAGGTGCAGCATAACAGCTAAGGACTGAAAACTGGTAGAAGGGAAGTAGTCTGTCCTTCATGGCTAGCTTAACAGGAAGCAGAAGGAAATGGAGAAATAATATTCATAGTTCTTATTGATCCCTTTATATTGCTACAAGCTAGAAAGTAAAGCTATTTATTGACTGAACTTTGGATAGCCACCTCTGATTAGCTCAGTTTTCACGAGCAAACCTTACAGTTCAGTGAAAATGCTGCATACTGTCAGAAAGTGTAGGAAGATGTGAGGTTACAAAACAGATGTCATTTTTCTTCTTTACCAAATAAATTCAAAAATATTCAAGGTTAACCTTATCACAGTTGATGACAAAACAGAAGGTGTTGACATGCTTCTGAACTTACATTTTTCTCATTTGTATTGACAAATGAGTTAAGATATTTGTCAAAGATTGACAAAATATAAACTCACCAAAAGGGAAATATTCAAACTATAAGAATTTTTCTGGATGAAGTCCTGCTTGCTTACTGAAGTTCTCAGACCAAATGTAATGGTGCTTCTACATTCATATTGCATTTGGCAAACATACTTGCAGAGTAATATCACTTAAGTTCCAGCCTGGCGTCCTCTGGTCACATTTCTCCCTGGAAAACTTTGAATTCACAAGACCGGCAAGTTTGGATTCTTCACTGGCAAACCAAAAAGGGCTGAAGGACCTGCTCTGGGGTGCTATCCTGTGCCGTCTTAGGCACAGTCTTTAGGTTCAGACAGAGAGGACAGTGCAGCCTTTGATGTCTCACATTCCAGAATTTCTCAGCAGTCTCTAACAAACTCAGGAATAAAAAACTGCACATACAGCCGTGCGACCAAGAAAATCTTGGGTTATGTGTGTTTCCAGACCTGTTCCATGGAAGGAAACTTCTTACTGTCTGAAGACCTTTGGTCAGAAACTATTCTGTGCTCCACACTCAGTGAAAGCTGATCTGTAACACCCCTTTGCTGATGTGTTCGGAGAAGGTGGAAATTTTCTTCAGACTCCAGATCTAGAGGTAGGTGTAACCATGAACTTTTGAGAAAGACACATAAGCTAGGTGCCTGGCAACTTGAATTTTACTAGAAATAAAGACATACTCTCATTTTCAAGCTTCTTTCTAGAATATGAAGTCTTCAAAACATTAGAGCTCAATTCAACAGGAATGAGAATAGAGGAAAATCGAACTTACAAATCAGTGGAGTAAAGTAAGGGAAAAAAAAGTAGAATTAAGACTAAACAGACAAGTTAAAGCATTCTCAACAGACAGGGATAAAGTCTTCTTTTAAAATCCCATAATCAGACACTCATAACTTCACATGCCCAACTTTATCTGCACAGAATAGATCCTGGAGCTAAGAGTTAAAGGCAGCTAATCCGTACTAGTTCTCTTCATGCTGCTTTTCCACAGATGATCTGAAACACCAAGCTGTCACTGCATTCTTTGGGTGACAAAAAACCATCATTGAGTCTAAAATCTGACCTTAATGACCATTCATATTGATCCAGTTGGATAAAAAATTAAGGCCTAGGGATTTACTTCCTGCAGGGGATACAGAGTACCCAGTTCCCTCCCCTGGGATGATGAGCCATGGAAGGATCCAACATGGCAGAATCACAACTTTTTTCCCCTCTTTCTCTGGACCCTCAATGACAGTGTACTATTTCTAATGCAAGCCCTCTCTTTAGAAAGAAATTCATTTCCAATTTATATCGCATCAGTTGCAGTGCTAGAAAGCACTGGTGGACTTTTGCTGGCATTTTCCTAAGCTTCTTAAATTCATCACGTCTTAAATCCAGTAGATAAATATTCACAGGATTTTTGGTTTAAAACTAGTCCTTTTGGGGTGCTTTTTATGAGCAAACTTACAAAAGTGCTGCCTGGAATGAAATGCAAAGTAACAGCATCTTGGATTAACAAACATCCATTTTTAAAAATAGCTGCTTTTAATTACTGAGCTCTAAATCAAAAAGTCAGTGCAACATCAAGGGGTGCTTTTCTCTATTGAATGTGAACACTATTTAAAAGTGAGATGTCTTCTAACCCTTTAATTTACACCTTCTAGGGTTGGTTCTGAGTCACAGTTTTAATTTCTTCCTATTTTTTCCTCCATGGGTTGCAAAACACATTTCAAAGCCTAGAATAAGTGAAGAGACCTGATCCAAAATTCCTTGGCAAATCTCCTTCCTATTGTGAGGAATATTGGCTGCCAAGAGTCCAAGACTGAACTCTGTAAGGACAGAGTTTTTCTGACACTCCTTGGTCACTTCAAATATCTTTTGAAAATCTGGTCTAACAGGCGGCTGAAGTGTTGCTGTCTGCATTGTCCCACAGTATCATTCCTTTATCCCTAATCTGGACATTTCAGAAAATTAGAAGAATGCTTGGTTTCTATGTGGCTCTTGTACCCAAAACCTCCATGTGCCCCAAACTCACATAGAAGAAAAGGACTGCAGTAAATGTTGCCACCATTGAGCTCTGGTATTCCTCACAAAAATACAGTGTAAGACTATCATAATTATGTAAAACTTTTTACAAGACTCATAGTGTTGCTACCACAACACTGCTTCTGAGATGAATGAGATGAGTTTCATTTGCAAGAGAGACAAATTTAATTCAGGTATTTGTTACATCCTACTGATGACTTGTAGCTTCTAGTATGTGAGTTTTTATCTTAGCTAATGGAGAAAACATTTCTTGGCTATGATATTATCTGAAGGCAATTTGCTCAAGAGTTGCAAAAGGCAAGCAGTGTGGTGGGTGATTACCAATGTTCTGACAGTACATGGTTTGGTATGGGGGAGCATTTATAGAACAAACAATGTTAACTTGACCCAAGACTGAAGTTTGATCTCTAACAGGAAGACCTATCTAATGATTAAACCATGGAATTAGGCTGTTAGGACCACAGCTAATAAAAGCCCGGGGTGCTTATAACTGGGATGCTGCAATTCTTCATTCTAGACACATGCTGACTGCAATGAAATCCAAGGACCGAGGAAGATGATTTAAAGCCACTCACTGAGAAAAGAGCTGCTTCCAGCCAGCCCAAGGAAAGGATTAATACAGGAGCGGAGGCTGGACTCTGACCTCTTTCAAGGCTAGGTGCCTGAGGGAAGCATACGAGGTGATTCACAGCGGGGCAAGATTCATTGAACCAGGAGGGAGGTCTTAAGGAAGCTGACTCCACTTTTCTTGGCTCTGTGGTATGTAGCTGAGAGCAGGCAAATTCTGCTTTTGGAGGGCTGTTTTGCCCTAGGCAATCACACAAGGGGTGGAATGACCCCGAGACCAGAGATGAGTGGGGATCCCCACCCCAACAGGGCCGTGATTTAGAAAGTGAGGTACTGCCCAGGAGGGTAGGCTCTGTCGGGAGAAGACGGAAAGAGGAGGGTGACTGGTTACCCCTTGGCACAGCAGGTTGATTTGGCTGAATGGATGGGAGTACATAATGCTGCCACTCTTTCTCTCCCCTACCTGTAACACAAGTCTTCAAGCCTTAGAGAAGCCATCCTCCTGCAGTGACCTGATAAAATTCCCAAAAACACTTAGCCCGAGAGAAAGGAAGCACTGTTAGAGCATAGTGTTTAATGTGTTCTGATCATTCTTTACATTTTTTTCTGTAGCCAAATATACAGCCTTTAACATGAGCTACAATGATTACAGTAAAGCCAAGGAGAGAGCTTTGGAGTTTAATGAAACCAACTTTAAAATATGCAAATTTGGTGAGAGTTTTTCACAGTGGGTTTAGAAGTAGCTGTCAGAATGTCCTCACAATCTGTGGTATGGTGTGGCATAATGAATCTAGTCCCACCACAAAATTTTATATACTGAGGCCTAGATATTTGAGGAAATTTAGGTACTCAGTCCTATGAGTGCAGAGGGGGTTTGGGATGAGATTCAGGTGCCTAAGCTCAGATGGGCAGAGTACTTTCAGGTGCCTGATGGTACCCAAATTATCTGCATTGTGCAGGCAGACATGACATGGTCCTGATAGCCAGGAATCCCATACTCTGCTGGAAAGACACTGCTGAGGAGGACACCCTGTGGGAAATCCAGTGACCTCTGAACGTCCATGACAAGGCACTTGAACCACTTTCTCAGTTTTTGGGACAGTGTTTGTTGCAGGCACAGAGATGCCCATGCAGGCTCTATCTGCTCAGCCCTTGCTGGGGACTTCCATATCCCACTGCATTTTCTGGGGGAAGACAATCACAGTGGGTAGTATCCATGTCCAAATTCAACATTTTTCAAGGGAGGAATACTTTTTTATTCTGATCTATGAAACCTAAGTGAAAATTGAATCCTTAAATTGTATTTTATTATGTGTTGATAAAGCACTGCAAAGATTTTCAGTGCTTTATTAAAGGTTTTAAAAATGCTTGATTGCATATATCCCAGCCAAAATCTTCCCCATCCTACATAGGTATTTATCTCAGCTAGCAGATTTTGTTTGCTCAGATCCAAATTAGAGAGTATTTAAAGCAGATAGCACATCTCTAAAAATACACTGAATTTACAATGAAGCTTTAACATTCTCTTGCTAAATTTCACACATCTCATTTGATTTCTGCAAAGAAAAGGTAAACAAGGGAATTTTCTTCACTAGTTCTCATGCACTGCTTGCAACAATTAAAGAGGAATATTTCCTATATTACTAGCATGTATTTTAAGTAGAAAAAAAATGCCCATTCCCTTTACAGGCAAGGAAGTCAAGCTTCCAACTGCAGTTAATGCCATGTTTTGTTCTATTTATTGGTAACTTAAGCTCCTATGCAAATTGAATGGCTGCTGTTCAGACCCAGTTGAATACAACAGGGGAGGATGGAACCAAATTACTTCTGTCTGCCTTAACAGGACTTTTTAATAAAATTTACTTTACACAGCCCCGAATCTTGCCAGGTTAAATTCTCACTTTAGCCGTGTTCACATTCTTGTTAATTTATTTTAACTGCAGCACAGAAGGTTAGGGTAATGGGAAGAGCTGAAAGTGGAGTGGTTACAGTGAAGCCTGCTGCCTGTATTTAGATAATTTTCCTTTGAAGTGACAGTCCATTAAACCTCTAAATTGTTTTATTTGCTACTAAAAAAAGTCTTTGCTTAGTCTTTGAGTCCCAGGAACTAATGAAAGAAGTCTTAGAAGAAAATCAGCAGATTTTGTAAAACTAGAACTAATATGATATGCAGAGCTTGTACAACATTATAACTTTTGGCTTTGTAGAAAATGAGATAGTGTGTCACAAAAGGTACTTTTCACAGAGATTACAAATGCTTATTTCTCCCTTAATTTTAAAAAATAATAGTTTCAAAATTCAGGTCTAACAAATTGTTCTAGTCACCTCTTTAAAAAAATCAATCTCTATATTAAATGTGTTTGGTATGTTAGACCAGTTCCATTATTTTTTGCTACTGAGCAATAGAATATAAAAGTGGTTTCAGTTTTAGTGTCATACAGGTCTACCTCGATTTTTATCAAAGAATTCAATATAAATAATACTTGAAATATTCAGTTACCCAAAACTTTTGAGAACATCTGTGAATCGGTTTATATGATACATTCTCTTTTCTACTCCTTTTTTCTCTTCACCTGATCTGGCCTCCTAGCTCTTCACTTCTTCTCCATCTCTTGGTTGGTCCAACTACTGCAAATACTCAAACTAATTGTGAAGATAACAGGAATCACTGCAACAGTATGATACACATCTCCCAAGTTATGTGCTTATAACCAAACGTTAGCAACACTCATCAGCTAACGAGTTAAAGCTGTCATTATGCTTTTATGTTTGAGTACATTATGCTCTCATATTTGTGTATATTTTTCTGTGTATTTGTGGTGATGTCCCACTTGGGAAGAAACACAACTTTTTATACTTCTGTGAACATTAATGGTTGGTGAGAGAGCCCAAGCTGTCCAATTGTGTTGGGGTTTTCACATTTCACACACAGGTCTGGCTTTTAAAAACTGCTAAGAACATACTCGTGGGCAAAAATGGACCCTGAGCAATCAACAACAGGTCTAAATCAGTGAAGGAGGGAAAGATGACTGTGTGGCCTAATGTCTATACTTGGGAGTATGAGAGATTTCAAACAAGGAAAACACAGGGTGACAATGTGATAAAAGAAAATATATGCAGCAGATTTTAAATGTAATTCTTAATTTATTGCAGGAAGAAACAATATTTAAAATACCTGCCCCAGGCTGCAGAAGAAACTTTCAGCTATTATGTTAAAAAAACCCAAAAAACCAACTTCCTTTTTATGACAGAGTGGGAAAGTTTTAGCTTTGTTTACAGTTCCAGAAATATCTCAAATTTATAGGATAGTTTTAATTATAGCAATTCTTTTTAGAAGAGTCTGGCCTTAAAAATGTAAAGCAGTCAGTAAAGCAGTCGTTAGAAAATACTGTTTTCTTCATATTTAACACAGGATTCAGTTTGATGCAGGCACTACACACAGGATTCCATTTCTTTCCTAGAACATGTGATGTTTTCTACTATCCATCACGAGAGATCTTGTGGGTGGTGTGCACTGCCTTGGCTAGACATTGGCAAGGAATTTTTTAGGTAAAATACAAATATAACATTGTTGAATATGTATTTCATTTAATCTTCTGTCATGACACTTGAAGCCATGGATATTAATGAAACACCACAAATCAACAGACTATATAGATGTAAAAGAATTGGCTCTTGTTTTCTTTCTTTCTTTCTTTCTTTCTTTCTTTCTTTCTTTCTTTCTTTCTTTCTTTCTTTCTTTCTTTCTTTCTTTCTTTCTTTCTTTCTTTCTTTCTTTCTTTCTTTTCTTCTTTCATTTTCTGTACAGCATGAGTCAATTAAAGTTACGCTGACTGAAAGACAAGTTTCCCTGTTTTTACACCCAAAATGAATGCTGATCTGGGATGATTCTTACAACTGGTACTTCAGTAGTCACTGGCTGAAATTTAATACAAAACTTTAGCAATATGTTAAAATTTGCACAGGACCAAAAAACCAAGACTATTCTAGAAATTTGGGGTATGACCTCTGGTGATGCCTGAGGTGGCCACGTTAAAAACAGAGACCAGACAGGAATAAGGGAATAAAGGTAGGTGTTTATTTGAAGGGCCTTCAAAGGTACACCTGGGGAGTCCAGAGGCTATTCCCAAGATGGACCCCAAGTCTCGAGTTCTTCACACTTTTATTAGTTTGGTCCATTTGCATATCAGGATCAATTCTCCAATTACAGCCCCAGTTAATGATGTAACTACCCCAGGTTTGCCCTCCTCTTCAGAGGCCTCAGTTTACATATTTTGGGGCCTAGGACAATCTAGGTGTCCTTGCAGAGAAAACCTAGAATGGTTTGTTATGTCTAACTAGCATGAGAGAACAGCAGCTAACAAGCTACAAGAAACTTCAGAGTCACACACTAGGCAATACAGGATTTGAAAAATATAAAAGTTAAAACCTAAGGCATCACTGGAGATCTTGTGGTCTGACCTCCCTGCTCAAGCAGGGATGCTCAGAGCCAGTTGCCCAGCACTATGTCTCAATGGCTTTTGAAACTCCACAAATGGCTGGAAAACCCACAACCTCCCTGGACAACCTGGGTCAGTGCTCAGTCACCCTGACAGTAGAAAAGTGTGTCCTGCTGTTCAGAGGGAAGCGCCCGTGTTTCAGGTTGTGCCTGTTGCCTCTGGTCCTGTCACTGGGCATCACTGGAAAGAGCCTGGCTCCATCTTCCTGGCACCATCCCCTCAGGTGTTTATAGACATTGATGAGATTCCTCTGAGTTGAGTCTTCCACAGGCTGAGGAGCTCCAGCTCTCTCAGCCTCTCCTCAAAGTAGAGATGTTTCAGTCCCTTCATCTTTGTGACACTTTGCTGGACTCTCCAGTGTGTTTATTTCTCTCATGCTGGGGAGCCCAGAAATGGATCCAACACTCCTGCTGTGGCCTCACCAGTGCTGATCACTTTGGCACAGACTCCCTAGCAGAAACATTTGATAGGCAGCAACTCTGGGACAGTCTTTCTTCTTATCATAAAGATCACTTGCTGCTGTCAGTTTGAGGATTAATAATGCCCAAATGCTCAGCCCAGAGGGTGGGAGGAAAAAGCAAACGGGCTGCAGGTTTCAGCATTGATGGGACTGTTTTGTCAAGAACAAAATCCTTGTTTCCTTAGTTGTACTTGGAATTTTTTTAATGTAGACTGAAGTTATTATTCTGGTCAATCTGACCAGCCTGGTCTTCAAGAGATTGGACCCCCTACAGGCTTACCATAGAGCTGTCTGAACTGCTGGGTTTTTTTTTCCTTTTAAGTATGAAGCAACCGCTAACTAATGCTGTGTGCCATTTTCCTAATCTATATAGCCTGTATAATCTGTATGAGATCCTTAATATTTTGCTACGTGAACCAGTTTCATGAACCATGAAACCCAAGAGTCTGCAGATAGTCAAATCCACTTCCTCAGAGCAAAGCTGTGTTACTCAAACACGTGTTCAAATATGTTAGTGAATTTGGAAGGAGCATTTGGGGCACATTGTGCCCGAGTTAACCCCTCACCAGAAAAATAGAGGTTGGAATTCTCAGCTGAGGCAAGTTTCTATCAGCAGGATCACCATGTTCCACACTTCTGGATTTTTTTTTTTTTT
>VWZT01004606.1:3967725-3993307 GCA_013397055.1 Pachycephala philippinensis
TTTTAGAGTTTGAAGCATTTAACAGGAGCATCCTGATCAAGAGTGATGCCCCACTACTCTTTCATGGTCTCTCATAAAATGAGGACCTCCCTAACTACTCTGGTTTTGCACAAAAGTGGCCACTGTGAGGTTGTCCCATTCCCCTGAGAGGACACAGCCTTGGGGGAAGCATCTCATGGGACCCAGAGCTGCTGAAAGCAGAGGCTGCTGTGCACCTGGTCCCCAGCCCCGCTCCAACAGCCAGCTTGTTCAGCTGGGCACACTGCTCACAATGATAATGATGGTTCATCAGCCTCTGCAGTGAGGCCCACAGACATGTTCAGGAGTGTTGGGACCTTTCATTTCCCCCTAGGCACAGTATGGACAATCGGTCCTGTAAATTATATGGCGAAATGAAGTGACCAAATTGCTGCCTACGCTTTCCTTTTATGTAGTACCAGACTGGGTGCTACAACCCTTGTTAGTGCCCCAGTGAGCTGCCAGCCCTGTTAGGTGCTCCACCTTCTGCTTTCACACACCATGAGACGTGAAGTGGGCAATGCATCATATGTGGGTAAAGAATATTATGCTGACAGTGAAATGAAATCATCCTTTCAAAGTTTTATTTTAATAGTAATTTATTTTTTCCCCTAGGAAAATATAATCAGACCGTATAACCTTACTACTCACAATGCAAGTAGCATGGAGCCTTTCCTGCATGAAAGCTGTGCCATGGTCTCTAGGCATATCTTGGAATAAAAAAACCCAAACAAACTAATATCAGCCCAACAAACACAACTGTATTTATCTCAAAAATAACCCCTTCTTTTTGATACACCATTTTCCTTTCCCCCTTGCAACTTCAAGAGCTTTGGAAAACATGTTTTTGAAATACCTCTGTGTGTGAAGCTTATTAAATTAGTCTGTTCCCTTCAGCATAAAAAAAAATGTAGATTAAAACTCAAGTCATTTCATGGTCTGAAAAGAGTGTCAATAAAAGTGAAATAATGTTTGTACAGTTTAGTAAGGTGGGTTAACCTTTCGAAGAACATAGCAAACGCTTTGTGGAAAAAGAAATTACATTCACATGTCCTCTTGGCTGCGCAGAGGTAGTTTTCTAATGCATCATGAAAGAGCTGCAAATACAAGTATTGAATGGCAAGTATGCTGATAGTTGCCCTGTGGCAGGTTTAAGAAAGGCGACAGCCAGAGTACAGAATGGTTGCTGTGTCAGTTTTGACATCTGTTTTGGAAGAATTTTGTCTGTCTCTAAAGCAGTGTGATCCTCAGTGTACAGTCACTTTGGAAGTGTTAGCTAGTCCACGTTGTGCTGAGCACATTGATGCTTTGAAGTGTCAAAAGCTGCTCAAGATATTTTAGCAATATATAAGCCCATTTCCTTTGACAGAAGATTCAAGACAAGGCTGTGGGAGAGTGAAATTTCTTCTGGAAGATTACACCCATTTCTATATTAAGTGGCAGAAAATCTTCCAGTCACTCTAGCTTTTGAAAATTATGATCTAAATTCTGAGTCTGCTTGTATCCTTCCACTGACTGGGTGGCTGAAGCTCGGGAATTGTCTCCATTGAAACAAATTGACTGTGGCTGTAGATGGGGAAATCCCAGGGCTTGAAAGAGCCTAGAAGAGTAACCAAAATGGGGAAGGCAGGGGACTATGGTACAGCATGGAGAGCTCTGTGCAGTTTAATAATTTTCCTGCACACGTTTGTTCTGTTCCCTGTAATAGCTTATTGTAATCTAAAATTCAGTTCATTATGAATGTATTTTTTTTTCCATTCTGTTAATTTGAGAGACTTTTACAATTAGAATTCTTAAACCAAACTCATTTAATGTTCAAAAAGACAGAATTGTGGCTAATTAAAGATAACAGCAAATCAACCACATAAAACAATCACATGCTGTACTAAGTATGATTACAACAGCCAATGTATTGAGCACTGTGAGATATCCTCTGTTGCTGACGGGGAAATATGCTGTGTCTTCTCTGATATTGCAATTTCCCCCCCTTGCTCAGGTAGCATTTATCCATTTTTTAAAATGCTGTCATCCTGCAGATTAGTTGCAGGCAGCAAGGCTTTTCATAGTCTGGCTCTAATTCCCCATTATGATACAGCACTGTGCCTTAGGCACTGCACTGCAAGCAATAGTGAAGATTTACTTTCCACCAGCCAGTGCTGCACAGGCACCAGAGCCAATCCTTCTATCAACACTGCCTACTTAAACAGCTATGGATGGTTCATCAACCCCCCCCCTTGCTAACAGAGAACAGTGTACAGCTCTCATCATTACTTTTCTTCCCAGTTTTCTTTATCCTTCAGTTTTGTTTTCCTTACTGAAGATTATAGCAGGCCGCAGTGGAGCGTATCTGGTTAATAGGCAAGGCATAAAACAAGTTATTTATTTAAGTTTGGAAACACGTTAATCAATTTGAGAGGAATTTTTAGGTACTGAAATAACTGATTAACATTCAAACTTTTGCACAGGTGGAGACACACCTTATCAACATCAAACTAGATGTCAATTTAAACCTGCTAGCTGAGCTCAAACTCCCCTTTACGAAAATCTTGGGATGTACAAACAGGTGTTCAAAAATAAAAAGCCTTTTATTCTGTTGTTATAATAATGATGACACTGATAGTGTCTGGACTAAACTTATTCTGGTCAAGATTCCTGAGCTTAATCTCACTTTATATAAATTAAATGAGAATCTGGGGAGTCAGGTAGAAGTAGTCAAGAGGGTCTACGTTCGTCTCAAGGGTGACCCTCATTTATGAGGTTGTGGGTATAGACTTGAACTGGCAGAACATGAATAGTCACACTATAGTGTGAATTTTTGGAGAGTTGGTGACCTTCGTATTTCAGACCACTGCCACTAGCACAGAAATAAAATAATAGAACAAGGATACAGCTCCTCTCTTGGAGAACTTAGCAATGTTTTAGGGTACTTTGGCTGCTGGCAGATACTAACTAAGCTAGAATAGTAAACACAGCCTTCAAGTGCTCCTCTTTGTAGGCAGTGGTTATCTGCCCGGCTAAACCACTGCAAAAGCCAAAGCTTTGCTGAAGACATATAAGGCTCCTGTGCAAAGAATATGCCTGTTCTCTTCTAAGAACCAAAGCTACCTTTATTCTCACTTATAATGGACTTGTTCTGAAATTATGGGAGTATGAAAAAGAATTGCAAATTTCTCATGCAAGTTTTGCTCACTTTCAGGAATTCTTGAGCTCTCAGAAGGGGACAGAAACTTATCTTTCATGACCCACTGTATTTAACAGCACAGAATAGTATTTGAAAACTGTTTAGAATGAATAAATATAGTATAAAAAAAAAAAGGTAATCATTAATTGGATTTGGAATATACCACACATCTCCCAGACCAAGGACCTTTTAATTAAAAATGAGTGCACAGATTTCAGTTTTCCCTGTATGAAAAAGTCATACACTCTATTTTCGTCTACAATTGTTCTTGGCAATCCATGCCCATCTGTAAATACTCTGGATTTCGGCCCAAAACCCTCCAGTAAATGACCTCATTAAAAATATAGCAGTATGGAATAAATTGGCAGAAAATGATTGCAGCTTCCAAAAGGCTTAATCTTTTAATATGCGCAATTATTTTAGTAACTGGGGGCCAAATGCAGATATAGGTGGAGGATCTCTGCTACTTATGGACATAGAAATAACAGTATTTAAGGTTCGTTTGTGTCTAGATTTAGTCTGGTTTATGCTGTCAATTTACTTCAGGAAGGTACTGCTAAGGCAGTTTTTTCCAAAATGAACGTTTAAAAACTGTGAGGATAATTTGGGAAAACTTGTTATTTTGTAGACATAGCCTTATTTTTGTAGCTACTTTTAATCATCAGGATATGTCTGGACGTTTCTGAATCTCACAGATTCGGAAATACGCGCAACACCATTTGTACTAGAGGTCCCAGGTCACTTCTCTTTACAGAAAACAACAACAAAACCAGAGTTGATCTCATTCACATTTTTCAGCATGAGAAATTGGAACTAGAAATGTTACTATAAATAACAAAGAAAAAAGTAGATTTTTACTAAAAGCTAATTTTTCCTTAGAGTAGGATCACTATCATTCCAGTATTTCTGGTCTTCTGTTGCTCAGAGCACCAAGATATTATATCTTGAGTGAAAACTGCTCAGAAATGATGATGTTGGGACACCATTTAAAAGTATTTTGTATCAAGTCAAATAACTTTTGATATTTTTATAGATATAAAGGAAAGGATTTTTTTTTCAAGACCATGATAAAAGCTTCATTTGGAAAATGTATGTTTACACCTTCAAACAGAAATGCCTACAATTCTGTTTATGTGAAGCCATTTTTTTTCTGCAATATTTATTCACTGTTCTTGACAGTCACTTTGGCATCATCTCGTTCAGCATTTCCCATTACAGCCAATTATTTTACTATGTCAGACTAATACCCTGGAATCCCTTTGACATGGAGGTCTCCCTGGGTTTGGGGACTGTTCTTGCTGCGAGGAAATGATTTCATTAGGCAGGATGGACTAAGGGCTCAGTCCTGAAAATCCAATGTTGTCATGCTGTTGCTTGCCATGGCAATCCCGAGGAAAGCCCCGTGGAGCCCAGCTGCTAAAGCAGAACCACCTGGTTTCCTGCCAGGGAGTGCATGGCTTCCTCCACACTCCAGCCTGGTGCTCTGGATTGCAGCCTGAAGCGGCTGGAGTTGACAGCCATGTCCATGTGAGTGCCTGCTTGCTCTGGCACCTTGTGGAGGAACAGCCTGGACACTTCCATTCTTGTTATCCAACATTCATTCTATGACTTTGGGTAGCGCTGGTCTTGGTGTGCACAGGTGCTGATCCCCTGCTCTCAAAGTGTGGGGGGTCAACTTTGGCTGGCTCCTGGCCACCTACAAAGCCAGGCTCTTCCTCTCCCTCCTCAACCATGCAGGGGGGAATGGATTAGTGCAAGGTGTGATGAAGCCATTGCAGCAGCAGGTTTCTCCTTCAGTTGCGTTTCTTTAGTTTTCCCCTCAGACTCCAATCGCTCCTCTCACTTTATTAAAATTAAATCTGTTAAAAAATGTTCTTACTGTTAATTCAGCTGAAAACTGAACTGGGGCCTCAGAGTGCTTCAGTCAAGTTCATTCACAGTCATTTATCTTTTTTAATTTTGTTTTTTTTAAGGGGCTGTTGAGTAATACACTCACCTTTCCTCCACACACAGCAAAAATCCTCCATCTCTCAAGGCAAGAACTACTCCCATAGGTCTTCTTTCTCCACGTGAAATCCCACAGAGTATGGACATGCTTTGAAAGTTTAAGTGTCAGTACTCTTCCAGAATGCCTGTTGCCGATCAGGAATGGCGAGATGAGATCTTCATGAGTGCCAGACAGAAAGAGACAGCATATACATTTGGTGTTTCTAAAAAGAGAGAATATGACTGCACCACTCAGGCTATCTGTCCTGCGATCATCTGCATGCCTTCCTACCCTCCCTGCCTCCCTCCCTTATCTCCCCGATTTTCCTAGTCCACGAGACAGCTGAATGAGCAACAGCTTTTAGGGCAGCAAAGGCAGGGAAGAAAGACAGAAGACTTGGAGGGTGATGGGACTGGTGCTACCCCTTCAGCATGTGACTGCCAAAAATAATGGCCCACAGAGCATAGCCCCATCCCTTAAGACTTTTTCGGCAAAAAAAATAGTCTTTCCGCCTTGCTGAAGGAGGGTTTACCTTCATCTTCATCAGGTGTGCTGATCCATGCTGACTGGCAGAGGGAGCCTTGGCTTAGAGACTCGTGGTAAAGTGTGGACATCACAGGTGGAGGACAACAGGTGAGGCCAGAGCAAGGGAGGTGTAAGCTGTCCCTATCCAAGCACACAGTTTTTAGGGAAAAAACCATGCCTTGTACGTGTATTGACTTTTTCGTGGCATGTCCCAGGGGAGCCGGAGCCACAGCTGCTGTGCTGGGTGAGTGCCTGTCTGGATTGCATTTGCTCCACCACCTGTTGCAAGTGGGAAATCATATTGTCTATTGTAGAACCAATGACTGACTTTAATAGCAAGCAAATAAGCAAGGGCATGGCTGCAGCTCTGCTGGCTCTATTTTGACCAGCTGCAGCTCCATCAAGTGAATGCCCAGGGGAGAAGAGAGGACCTAAGCCCTGGTAAGAGACTTTTCAATAAGAGCAGAAGAGAAAATTCACTGTTTGCTCATGCAGATAAAGGATAATGAAGTAAATAAATAAATAGATATAACAGCTCTGCTTTAATTATTTTCTTCTAGCAAAGAGATATATCTGAACTCCTGTTTTAGTTCAGAGGATTGCAGTTTATTTCTAGACACTGAAATTTATACAGAAACCAACAGGTTTTCCTGTCTAAATAAAGTAGGGGAGAAAAAGCTGTAAGCATACGGTAGCCTTAGAAATCTTATATGCCTGTTGCAGTGAAAATGGGAGAAAAACAGCTACTCCTGCTGAACACATCGCTGAATAATCCACTCCGTTACCATGATAGCCACACTGCTACCTTGAAAGAAATCGTGCTTGTGTTAATGTGGCATGATGGATGAAAAAAATAACCTTGGATCCACAAGGAGCTAGAGAAAGAACTAATCAATCATGTTTTGTTTCATTCTTTCTAAACAACTATTGTTGCTGATAACAGGTAAGTAAATAGAATTTATTATCCCAGTGGAGGAAAGCTGAATTAGTAGCCTGATGATAAGCTCCCACGCTGTGAGCAAATTGCCTGTTTGCAGACACTCCAAGCTCGAGGGAATGTGTACGGTCAGAGGTATGCTTTCTGATGAAACAGTGCACTTGGTTTTAAAGGCTGTGCAGCTGGTGATCCTCACCCAGCAGGGATTCACAGCCTGCATTCTGGGGCCTCCCTCACTTACAAACTTGGCTTGGCAGCACCAGTGGTCTTTATGTGGCCAGGCATTCCCTGTTCAGGGACCAAGGATAAGGCCTCACAAATGCGGGGCTCAAACCTTTCTGAGCAAACCTAATGCTGCATACACTGGAAAAAAACGTCTACAAGCTGCCATGTGTGGAATGAATCCATCTGGCCCTGAGAAACAGGGCTTGGGTGCTCCTGTGATTGAGTAACTGTGAGTGTGAGTGTGGGCTGGGGGAGTCTGTCTCTCAGCTCACACAATTGCCACTGGCCAGATCCGACAGCAGGTCCAAAATTATGCAATCTTCACGTCCTGAAAGCTTCATGAAAATTAACAGTAATACAGGTGCAAAGGCCATCTTAGTGCTTCCTCCAAGGGGAAGGCTGCTATGTAATTTAACCCCTTATATACATGTATACCAGACAAAGTAAATAACCCTTGAGTTTCTCACAAAAAAAACCCAAAAAACAAAAAAAACCCCAAAAAAANAAAAAAAAAAAAAAAAAAAACAAACAACACAGTGAAGATGAGGTAGTTCACAAATTCAGAAATCCCTGTAGGAACTGTCACTACAAGAATTTTATGAGTGATTAGTTACTCATCAAGTCATTCCTCCCTTCTGCTTTTCCTCAGATAGCTCCCCTGTTAACCTACTACAGCTCAATAAATACATTTAATTACTATGGAGCAAAATAAAAGGTCTGCTGCAGAAATGCGCTTTACAAGAGCAGCAAAAAATTTTGAAGACTCATTGCCCTGTGTGTGGGATCAGGCAAAGGTCATGTGGATGAAATATAACATGATCACCTAATTAAACACTATCTCACAGAGAGCACACACATAGAGAGTGCTCTGAGACTGTTAACTCTGGAGGCTTTTCTTAAATTTTGAGTGCTTTGCTCTGCAGAAATTTTTTTTTTCCCTTAATAAAAAGGCTCATTTGGAATTTTTCTGGAGGGCTTAACAATTTCTTCAAAAACCAGGCATGCATCATTTGAACTTTAGCAGCAGCATTGTTTATACCCACAAGTACAGCATAAATCTTGGCTTCCTGATCACTTTTGCTACTGGAATAGTGGGGGGTTGTGCTAGACTGCAAGCCAGCTGTTTGGAAATGAGGGAAGGTGAGATTCACACGTTGTTATTGGATTTCTTAGATATTGACTGACTGCAGAAGAGTGGAGGTGTTCCTGGGATCAAGCTGGCTTCCTGGAAGGCAGAATACCCCAGTGGCTACAGACTGTCTGCCCCCATGATCTCTCTCTTCTCTTCAATTTGCTCTTACCCATATTACTTGGTCTTTCATCTCCATCCATCTCTACCACACACGCCAGTGTCCCAACATTTATCCCATGTGCACTTATTCTGCCTCTCCAGTCCTACTCTAGCCCTCTTTTCCCACCAATAGATCCTCCCTCAGACTTGATACTCCCTCAGTTGCACCTCCTTTAAGGTCCTTCTTACCTTCAATGCCAGGCAAGGGCTTGTGCCGCTTCAGCTGGCAGGAGCCCCCTCACCAAGGTGATGGACTCCCTGCTTCCAGGGCTGCAACGTGAACACAGCCACACCTGGCAGTGGAGTAAGCTGGCTGCAGGCAGCATTTTGGAAGACAAGCTGCCTCCCCCAAAGCTGTGACAAGGACATCTAAACTGAAATCATTAATTTGTCATGTGGGCCAAAAGAACAGTTAATGGTGAGGCCAGTCCCCTGCTCGCTGGAGAAAATGAAAAGAATGATCATAACATTTCTTAAAATGAACAGGAAAGTAGATTCTTTCCTCATCCCATCCACCAAAGTTGTTCTGTTGCAAAAATTCTGGAGGGGGGAAAAGTCAGCCAGCAGAAGATTTTTTTTTTTTTACATGGATTGCTGTCCCACAGTTACTGAGCAAGGCAGCAAAACTGGCTGTCAGATGGAGACTGTCAGTCTGTGTCGTGGTGGGTGCAGCTCTCTGTTCTGCCTGGTGTAGCAAACCTCTGGCAGCAAGGGGACAAATCTCTCAGAGAGGAAATAATGGCAAGCATTCACTCTGCTTCTCCCACAATCCTTTTGCAAAGCAAATGTTCTCTATTCAAATGTCCAGTGTACCTTCTAAGACACCTAGATAACCTCCCTTCCCTTGAAAGGGAGGTGTCATGGCCATATTTGCAGACCAGTATTTGCAGAGGTAATGCCTTGTGCAGCTATCTCACTAGAGGAGCTCCAAGCTTGGCTGGAAGCAAGCCTTTTGTGATTCCCATCCTCACAGAGCCACATAATAGAAGAGGACTGTGATCCAAAAGCTAAGCTTTCATTAATGCCAAAATAAAACTCATATATAAATAGAATGTGAACCAGGTCATTCTTGCCAATCCAAGTTTGTAGACAGTCTGAAATAATAGCTATGAGCAGTATATAAACTGTTCCCATTCTTCTCAATGTGGTGCTAACTAGGAAATCTAATTATCACAATTTAAATGTCAGCATCATTAAATATTTTGCTACTGAATACTCTAACAGAAACATCCAGCTAATATGCTCTTATTACATTCCCAAACCACCTCCCATATTTTTCACTGTGTCCCAGATGTACCACCTGTCCTCTGCTCAGTCACCAAAACCTCCAGATTCCTCCCTACAATTCTTACAACGAAGTAATTTAGCATTGTCAATCTGACAGCCTGGGATACATCTTGAAAAGCTTGGGAGAAGGTAAATAAAATTTGGTGCTGAAATGAAGAGCATAAGGAATACTTTGCATGCAGTAATACTAATTTAATTGAATATAATACTGACTTTAATATTCATCTTTTATATTCAGTTTGACACAGTGAGATGTTCATGATTGCATTCATCTGGATCTGATGGCATTTCAGACAGTTTCATTCCAGTTTGTTGAGGAGCTGGTAACAAAGATGTTGGCTAGAAAGATGAGGCAACACGTAAGGGTAAATATTTGTCAGAGGAATAGTTGCTGCTGGTTCCTCAGTACAAGCATTTTTCACTGGATGTTGCATATGCTGTGCCAGAGGCCATATTGAGCAAATGGCTGTAAAAAAGCTGCAAATAAATTCTTGATTTATTTCACTATTCACCCAATGCTTTTTTTTTTTTTCTGTTGAAGATAAGAACCTTTGTTTGAAACACTTGAATCAAATGGCCATTTGAAATAAAAATTGAACTTTCAGATTTACTCATGGCAGAATCATAGAATCGTTAAGGTTGGAAAAGACCTTAAAGATCATTGAGTCCAACTGTTAACACAGCACTGCCAAGCCCACCACTAAACCACGTCCCTAAGTGCCACATCTACACACCTTTTAAATACCTCCAGGGACGTGACCATCACTTCCCTGGGCAGCCTGTTCAAAGGCCTGACAACTGCTTTTGTGAAGAAATTTTTATAAACCTCCCCTGGCACAACTTGAAGCCATTTCTTCTTCTCCTTTTGACCGGTATTTGGGAAAAGAGGCTGACCACCACCTCATTCCAACCTCCTTTCAGTTAGTTTTAGAGAAAAATAAGGTCTCTCCTGAGGCTCCTTTCCTCCAGGCTAAACATCCCCAGCTCCCTCAGCCACTCCTCATAGGGCTTGTGCTCCAGACCCTTCACCAGCTTCGTTGCCTTTCTCTGGACACGCTCCAGCCCCTCAATGTCCTTCTTGTAGTGAACAGAGCACCCATCCGCATGAGTCCTCCACTGATCACCATAAGTATCTTGCATTGCAAGCCATTACTTCTCTGAGTGGTTGCCATTGCTCCTCTGAGTGATGGCAATGTCCTTAAAATAACAAAATACATTACAGAATTTTTCTTTTGAAATCATGGGTTTCAGGTAAGACTATGAGCTAGAGTTGCAATCCTGACGAGAAAGGCTGTATCTGAATTGCTGATGGCAAAACATATTTAATGTGAATGACACTGGACTGCAGAGATGGCAGCAGTCGATATCACTTTAGACTGATTCTCCAGTGTCTCTTGCATCAGTAGATTTATAACCATTTGCCCCAGGAACTGTGCAAATGGAGCAAACTGAACAACCAGGTCTCCGAACTATAGCTTTCTTTCCAGATGTTCAGGTGAGACATGGGTAACAAAAAATGTCTCCCTGATGAAGTCATCTTGGATAGGAAGATAAAAGAGAGCTTTCCATGTCAAGGAGTAGCACTTACCACAGTCTGTCTGTCCTTTGGACAATACCACTGCTGTCAAAATCAAATTGAATATTCCGTAGCTTCAAATCAGAAACACAAGTTCTGTTTTCTCAGAATATTCTGTTTTCTCAGAATAATCTCTGGGTGAGACTCAAATTGCAGTTCCCTTTAAAATGTAGACCACTAAAGTCTGTGTACTTGTTCCAGAGTTTTTCAGCTTGCCAATTTGCTTGAAATAGGGAAGGCACAGTTTGTGCTGGTACCCACTGTGGACTTAAAATAGATGCTAATTGTGATTTTGGAAATAACTAATCAATGAGCACATCTGTATAAGGATTTTATCTCCCATCAGTGTCATCCCTCCATATAACTGGCATATTGTACTTCAAAAATTCCCTCATTTGGTACTCCAAAGAGGCCCTTTATTCACTCAGGCTGATCAGCTTAATACCTCCTTTTCTCAACTTGGTGTCTCAACCAAAAAGTACAGTGTGGGCTACTGTTTGTTTTGGACTACTCCCAAGAGTTAATTGATAGTTCTTTGGATGCAGCTTTGCCATCACTTTTGGAATGATACACCAATGGAAAAAAAAAAAAAAAAAGGGGGGGGATTGATAGCCAGCCCACAGAAACCAAAGATTTCTGGTGAGGAACTTGATGAGGAACAATAAGAGAACAATTCAGATGGAAACAGCACTGGATTTCTAACGGTGTTTTGTTCTTGTTATGTCTTTTCATCTCTTTCCAGTCTGCTGGTGCTCAGAGCGAAGAATGTGTGGTCTCATTGCAGCCATCCAGAAGGAGAGAATTAGTGGTCTACTCCACTACACGATTAAAGAAAACAGACTTGTAAAATAAATAAAAGTTTAGTGGGATATGAGCATTGTCAGTGGGAATGAAAACCAACCCAAATTTTAAAGTACTATTTAAAAAACTACCCATTCATAGAGGAAAAATTTAGAAAAATAACGAGATATTCTGTAGTAGGTCAGATCTTAAGCCTCTCTAGGGAAAAATAGTCTCCAGAGGTAAGTGGAATCTTAGCTCCCGGAGCAAGTCTGCGGCAGGGTCTGGAGCTCATCTGTGAGTCTCACAGGATGGTGCTGGCTGGAAGTGCAGGATTTCCAAGCAGGCAATGCTTTATTGTGTGCCATACTGCAAATACTTTTGCTGTTCTGATCTTACCAGACTGTGAACTATTTTCTTTCCTGCTCCTGGGGGATGTCACAAAGGAGAATTATAAACAAACAAACAAAACCCTTCTCTTTGTTCCCGTGTCCTCTGACTCTTCAGAGGAGTTCTCCTGTGAAGAAGAGGCCTGAACTAGAGCTGAATGGGCAAGCTGAGCTGAATAAATACATTTTGATGAGTTGGGATCTCAGAAGTCCTCAGTGGCAGAAAGTGCATTGATATAGATCCATCAAAGCTTTTTAAAACTATGTCCAAGGCTCTTAGTACTGGTGATATTTGACCTATAATGAAAGTAATTTACTTGGCATCATCGCTTCCAGAAAGAAAACACGCTAATGGCTTATTATTTGATAAGTGATTTCAATGGAAACATTTCTCATTCTTGAATAAGGTTTTCATCCATAAAGAGAGTATCAAATCAATGCTGGAGATCTTTGCTAAAGTGAAGAAATATTTGGAGACTCTTTGAAAAGTCCTTCCCTTGGCTCAGATAGTTTGCATAAAGCAACATGATGAGGTTTCCACTTAGAAAACTATTTTCACTGAAAATAGGAGAAAATTTTAACCAAGAAAGTATCTTTTACCTAAGATAGCTTTTGCTCTAATAAATTATCTCTTCCTGCAAATGGTCTACTAATCAAAATAAAAAATGAATGTGCTTTTGCCTCTGCCCGTGAATGCTACTGTAATTTTACTTTGTTCAGCTACTACAAAAGTGACTTTTTTTTTTCCTCACTTGTCTTTCTTTCCATTTAAATAAATATATGAATAAAACATATAATACAAAATACATACTGGGAAAAAAAATTGCTTAAATGTAGAAATCAGTGGAATTAATATGGTTACTGCATTATTTATTTTGCAAGGAGCAAAAAATGCTGGCCAGGAAGTAGCTGAGTCATATTAACCTCTGCAGCCTGAAAGCTGGAGACACTCAGAGATGATTGTAGGCAGCTCTAAAGCTACCCCAGGTAACTGCAGTGCAGAACTGGTTGAGGCAGACTTTAGTAAAAGGAAAAGCACATAATGTCTGGACAGATGAGGGATTTCAATGGCTGTTTGTTAGTCTTTGAAGAAAAAATGTTTCCCAAAAACCTCATGTTTGTGTTTACCAGCAGTACCAAAGTTCACTGGTGGAAGTTTTTATTAAAACATAGCTCTTAAATAAGTATTGCAAATTATTCAGAGAAAGCCATTTTGAAAAAATGAACAGTAGCATTTGTAATAGCTAAGGGACAGAAACTTCTTAGATACCTCAAAGTATTCACCTAAACTGCTAGTAAAGAGAATTCAGATGTATTTATTTTATTAATTCACTTTTATTTCTTAACAAATGCTATTTTCTTATCATTTTAACATGGTGGAATTAATCAAGACTAGTGAGAATTACCTGATTTCTATTCAGGGAAAAAAAAAAAAAAAAAAAAAGAAAAGATAAGAACCAACCACACAAGAGTCATCATCATCCTGGTAAGAGTTACTCAGATGTGCTGTTTGCTTAATAACCGGAGAAGATAAAGTTTTCCATTTAACTGGAAGCAGGCACTGTGTTTGGAAACATTCCTTATCTCTCTATGTCCAAAATACCAATGTGGAAATAAAGAAACATCCCCTCCTATTACACCTGTATGGGAGATGGTCTGCAGCCTGCAGGATGCATTTGGTTGTGCCAAGCAGTTCCCGCTACTCTTAAATACTGAAGGATAATTGTTCAAAGGAAACTGGAGATGTCCAAACCCATGTCTCACATCCTGGAGGTTTTAGAGTTTTCCACGGGATTAGTTATTTACTGGGACCTGGTTTGGGCCTGGAGTACAGTGAGGGAAATTGCATTTGAGTCTGACAGCACAATATTCACCTCTCTCAAGTCTGAACTCAGCCATCAGGGTCTGTATCAGCCACATCAGCCAGCCACCAACTGAAACAAAATTTGAAATATACTTTAGGAGCAATTGCTGATGGTTTCCTGCCTAGAAGAAAGATAAACACATTATATCTAAAATTCCAAGGCACTTTTTTGATTCTGAAATGGTAATGTTTTCTAGACCAAAGTACAGTTAAACTGAGGGACAGATAAAAATGGATAATAAATTATCCAAGTTTATTGTATAGTCTTTTGATAGCATTTTCCAGAGATATGTTTGTAGAACTGAGGTTATAAATCTAAAGTTTTAATTATAGAATTCTGAAGTTAGGAATATTGAGTCTATGCTGTCAGATCTAATTCTGAGCTGTTTCTCCCCTGTTAATAGATGGAATGATTTTGACAAGGAATGCCATTAATTTTTTTTCCATTTTGCATTTAATTCATGACTGTTTTCGTTTTTCAGGAAAGAAACTATTTCTGCAACAAAAAAATTTGTTGGAGAGTTGAGCTCCTACTTACTTCTACTGCAACATCCTTCTTCATGGTAAAGTTATTCCATAGGATTTGCTCTCTGTGTAG
The DNA here is from genome assembly GCA_013397055.1 of Pachycephala philippinensis. Classification (NCBI taxonomy): domain Eukaryota; kingdom Metazoa; phylum Chordata; class Aves; order Passeriformes; genus Pachycephala; species Pachycephala philippinensis. The sequence continues at coordinate 3,982,384 of VWZT01004606.1, forward strand.
TGACTTACTTTAAAAAGGAAAACGGACAGAAAAATCATGCAGTTCTTACAAATACCTGACATTGATGTAGAATGTTTTAATGCAATATAAATGGAAAGTTTCTGTGTAAGACTTTGGAAAAGTTATCCTGTTTGTTGCAACAGTCCATAGTATTACCAATTCATCTTCACTGTGATGAAAAGTCCCTCAGCAGCACGTACTGCTTGAATTCTCTCTTAGTCTTTATCTTACATCAAAGTAACCTTTGGTACTCAATATACATTAGCCATTTTCCTTCTGTTCATTATAAATCTGAATTAAAATCTCAAATCTTGTTCCAATAACCTGCTTTATTAGCTTTATTGTAGGCATGAACGTAATGTTCTAATAGAGGGGAGCACTTAATGATCACATATAAAAGTAATTTCATTCTTTTAGTCATTTTACTGAGCAAGGGGCTTGAGGACTAAAATTGCCCATAATGTTACCAAAAGAATGTAAAACATATTAAAAAAGTTTCATAAACAACATGAAACTGTGCACATTTCTGTTATCAAGCTAAAAGGTCACGGAGTAAATGCGAACTGACAAGTTTGACTGTAATATTAACTTTGAAGGCACAATACATCCTCTGAAGTGGCAGTCACAGGCTTATCAGAGAAATGGTGACATATAAACCATGTGATTGATCATCTTCCCAAACTGCTGATCACACTTTCTAGTGGCTTTCTAGTTTCCTGCTCAGGTGTCGGGCTATGGTCTCTGCCAGGGCGGATTAGGGGGCCTCCACCAAAATCAGTGCCACACACCCCTTTACACTACCCATAACTCTGGCATGCGGCATGTATGACATGGGATGGCAGGTGTGGTTGCAAGCAGTTTGGGAAGATTTTTGGAATATAAATTGTGAATAACAGACTGACAAAACAAGTCTTAACCGCTGCAAGCGAGACAGCCTGCTAGATTACGTGTGTAAGGTTTCGTGTAGTGGGACTGAATGCCATAAATAATTAATAGAAAAAGTTATGGCTTTCACTAAAATAATACATATATGGAAATGTATATTCATTTTTGTTCTTTAAGGATTTCATATATTCTCTAGTCTGCATACAAGTAATACTCAGAAGTCAGAAAACATATGACCCTTCCCGCATTGCCAATATCCCAGAATACAATCCTTCTGCTCTTTATATGCTCTTTTCAGTTGTCTCACTGGAGTGATGACCACAAGAAATAATCATTCAGTGCACCCACAACCCCCACACTATTTACAGGTAGGGTTTGGCTGTGTGGTTGGAATATTTTTTACTAGTCTCTACATTAATATCCGTGCTAGAAGTCATAATTAAAGCTAATTGCTGTCTTCTGTTGGGCCAAGACGCCAAAGTGGACAAGCTTTGCTTAATCTCTTATGGCTTCATTGCTTATGGCTTCATTGCCTTTCGAGCAGCAGTTGAAAAATTAGGCCCTCAGTTACGAAAAGCTATTTTCCTCCACTCATATGATTAAGAAAGATGCTATGGATGTTAAAGAATTACTGAACTTAGACATATCTGTTCTGTTGCTTTTGCAGTTGTGTGCATTTGATTTTAGTGTGTGGAGTTAATAAATTGTATAAAAGCAATTAAATATGTCGACATATTTGCAGCTATTGAGTCTAATTGATGCTAATCTGTAGTCCTTAATGCATTACCTATTGTTTGCAGGATCTATTTCATCTTTCAGCTCATTTGAAGTCTTTTGTTTTTTAAGTAGGGCCCTCATGAATGTTAATAATCTTTTTTTTACTGTAGTAAGTAAGAAGTCTATTTGAGGTCCTATTTTAATTATTAGTTTTGATCCTTTTAGTTAAAATTGAAAATGATATCAAAAACAGATTTAATGTTGACACTAACCCGAGACAAACGTTATCTCACTAAGGAATTACCATCTTCTCTCTTTCAGGCACTGCTGTGAAAGGGCTGGACTGATTTTCTGGATTTTTTTAAAGATATGTGTACCACTTGTCTTGTGAAAACTTTTGCAGCTGTCAAGATGCTTAACCCTTCCTCTCCAGAATTTGAAATCTGTGGTCTAATGAGGGCTAACAGCATGGTCTGAAAAGACATGTAAGTTCATTAGACAGTCCTGCTTCAAGCATTTTTTATTTTTGAATACAACGTGCCTTGCAGATTATGAATCTTAAGTATGTGCAATGATTCTTTTGCAATCAACCCATGATCCATGCTGCTAAATCACATGCAATAATCTAAATGGTTGTAATAGTAACTGTCACAGTTACTGTGTCACTGAGGAATGACATAGCCATAATATAAAGGCTGTCAGGAAGAACCTTTACAAATTTTCTGATCAGAATGTTTTCAGTTCACTTGTCATCTTTATTTTCTCAACTATAAAAGCCAAAGCTTTAAAAGAAAATAGTGAAAAGGCAGCCACACAAGCATTCTCTGCTTAATGTCTTCTTAGGCTTCTGCATTCCCATCAAAACAAACCCAGCCTTACCTCCAGCTGGACCTGGCTCTCCATGTCCATCCCATCATCCTAGCCCTCCCATGTCAGCAGATGCAGTGCCCATCCGGCTGGAGGCTGTCCTCTGGGGGTCATCCCGCAGGAGATGTGGCCAGGGACTGTGAGAGGGAGAGCACAGGCTCGGCAGAGCAGGGCAAGCCCCACAAATTGAAGCACCTGCCTTGGAACTAGCTCTGATTCCCAGCTATAGCAAAGCGCAATTATAAACCCCTACTACTGCACATTGTCAAGAAAAAAAAAATAGGAAGAAAGAAAAACGAGAGAAAAAAACCCAAGGGAATCTGCAGCTTGTAAATGTTTGTAAGATTTCAATCTGTAGGCTTATCCCAAACTCCTGAGGATCTGGATCCTTCTACCTCTTTTCCCTGCTCCCTGCATGTCAAAGCTTACCTCCCACTTCCAAGAGCTGTGTACCCCTCCCAACCGAGCCCTCGACACAAACCAGATGCACAAGAAGACAAAAACTGGGGAGCTGCCATGCTGTGCTTTGGGTATGAGTCCTTAGCATTGCAATGGGGTGGTAAGAGGCAGAGACCTACGGGGGATATGCCAAATAATATCCCAAATAAGTATTCATCTGTCTTTAACTATGAGGCACCTGTTCATTCAGAGGATTAAGGCATATGTTTGTATCGCCCTGCGTTGCTAGACTTCTTCTGTGAGTGTTGGCACAGAAATGCAGGCTAGAATTTTCACCTTCAGATTGGAGCTATTTTTGTTGTATCAGTGAAAAAGCCCAAATTACAAACAACCAGCTAAGAGTACAAAATCACAATTTCCACTGTCAAATTAAAAAAAGGTTTAGTCAGACATGACAAAAAACATTTTATGTGAGCTTCATGAACATATTCAGAAGAAAGAATGGATTTTCAACAAACTGAAAAGGGGGACATGAAAAGCAAATGTACTGAAGCTTTGCTGCTGTGGTACTGTACAGCATCCTGAAGGGATTTTTCATGTCACTGGGGTAGAGAGCAGTGCTTCTCTTGAAGCATTTCCCTGGACAGCCTCAGGAAATCAAGCTGTGACACACATCTGGATAGCTCTGTACATGAATGGCATCGCATTTAGAGACGGAGTTGGCAAGGAAGAAACCGTAGTCCACGCACCATTATGCACTTCTGTAAATTCTCGGTTCCACAAGAACCACAAGTAGACTGATCATCTTTATCAGCAAGTGAATCTTTCTTCCATGACCATCAGACATAAAATCTTACCTGGAGAACCATCTACAGGACAGTTGGCTAATATTTTACCATTTTGAAACACGTCAAATCACAAATCTTCAAAAAACCATAGTAGGAAATGTGAAACACTAGTAGCATGGCATGATCCACCGTTTGCCCTGAAATAACAGGTGTGGAAAATTAATACATTTAGAGAAATCAGAACAGCTTAAAAATTCATCAGACTGGAAGTATTTAAGCAGCTGAAAGGGTTATTCATACAAATTAGATGTTGCTTTACTGTTTATCCCTAAAGGAAGAAAGGTTTCATAACTTTGTGGGAGAAGCTGTATTGCTCCAAGGCTGCAATACACATCTTTTTCAGTCTGTTTTGTGAGAGGAGTTCTAATTGACAGCGGGATGGGACTCTAGCCTGCTTTATGGAAGACTGACTTAAGTGCTGCAGGTTATATGGTGTTGCAGTTAGATAAGGCTGCTCCTTGCAGGAAGCCAAAGTTCACAGAGTTCTAGGGTTGCTTCAAGTCAACATTGTTTTTACAAGTTGAGTAAAATCTGTTTGTTAAAATACAAATATTTTTTCCACTGAAACACAGAAGGACGAGACAATTAGAAGCTGTCTTCTTTGTGAGATCTTTTTCTGGGCTTTTCAGTGTTGGAAAGAAAAGAAAGTCATTTGTTCTTGGCTACCTTTCTGGGGCCACACACACAGTCTGCCTGTCCGATTTCCTGCTTGGTTTGTGCTTCTTTCCACCCACAAACTAATGCAAAACTTCAACCAAATCAATGCCCCATTTCCTGATTTTGCAACCAATTTCCAGTGAAACCCCTCTAGCCACATGGCTGAGCTTCCAATCCAGCCTTCCTATATTGTGTCGCACCTTGGGCGGTGGCTTGTCTTGTTTCAATTACCACTAAATAAATGAGGCTTTAATTCCTCTTTCATTTTATCTGAAAGAAAGACGATCAGCATGCCCTTCCACTTCAGTGTGGTCTGGGATTGTCCAGACTTCACACTCGCAGGCAGCCACCAGTCCTGTCCAAAAACACAATATGCCTCCTGCATATATTCACGTCTACCAGACCAAGGACAGATGTTTCTCTGGTTTTACTGCACTTTTGGCCTGGACTGATGAGCCATTATAAGGCAGAATGGCCAATCTGCAATACTGCCATCTCCTTCGCTTTGACATAGCTTTCCGACTGAAAATCATCTAATTTGTTTTAATTTGAAACATGGGAATTTACATGTTCCATCCCAAACTTTGAACAGAAATATTTTCATTTCAAACTAAAGAATATACGTACTTGGCATCACTAACTGGGAGATCCATGTGGATTTATTTAATTTTTCAGATTAACACAGAAATAAATTTTATGGCAGTGGATGAAAAAAATGCTCTTTATTTTACAAGCATAATATGGTTTTAATATGCTGGCATGTTGTTAATGATGCGTAACATATTTCCGTTCATCAAAGTCAGAAAATGGAATTTGAGTGGAGTAATTTGCTGTTTTCTCATTGAGAGATAGGAAGAGTGTGCTCTGTGCGGTATCTGAGTTACAGAATCACAGAATGGCTGAGGTTGGAAAGGACCTCTGGAGGTCACCTTGTCCAACCCCCCTGCTCAAGCAGGGACACTTACAGCAGATTGCCCAAGGCCACGTCCAGATGGCTTTTAAATATTTTCAAGAAGGGAGACTCCACAACCTCTCTGGGCAACCTGTGCCAGTGTCTGACTGCCATCACTGTAAAAAGTGTGGGGTCTTTTGTGTTCAGATGGAATTCTTTGTGATTTAATTTGTGCCAGCTGCCTCTTGTCCTGGCACTGAGAATCACTGAAGAGAGCCTGGCTGTCTCATCTTTGTTCCTTCCCATCAGGTATTGGCATACATATGTAAGATGCCCTTTGTCTTCACCAGTCTGAGCAGTCCCAGCTCTCTGGGACTGTCACCTCTCTCTCCTCCCACCTCAGAAACTCAGATGCCTTAATGACCTTTTGGGCCATTAGCTGGACCTCTCTGCAGCATGTCTGTATCTTTCCTGTACTGGGAGCCCAGAACTGGACCCAGCACTCCAGCTGTGGCCTCATCAGTGCTGAGCAGAGGTGAAGGATCACCTCCCTCGACCTGCTGGCAGCACTCCTCCTGATGCAGCCCAAGGTGCCACTGACCATCTTTGCAGCAAGGGCCAGTTTCTGCAATGAAGGTCACATTGCTGGTTGGTGATCAGATGCTCATACACGAGAACCTCCAGGTCCTTCTCTGCAGAGTTGATTTCCAGCGGATCAACCCCCAGCCTGTACTGGGGCTTGGGGTTGATCCTCTCCAGTTGCAACACTTTTCAATTTCTCCGTGTTGAAGTACACAAGATCCTTACCTGCCCGTTTCTCCAGCCTATCAAAGTCCCTCTGCATGGCCACACAACCTTCTGGTGTATCTGCCACTCCTCCCAATTTTGTCTCATCTGCAAAATTGTATTCTGCCCTGTCATCCCAGTCATTAGTGAAAAGGTTACAGGGTACTGGCCCCCAACACTTGTGTGCCCTGCTAGGGACTTGTCCTCAGCTGGACCTACTGCCATGACCACAACACTCTGGACCTGGTCATTCAGACAGTTTTCAGTCCACCTCACTTTCCTTTTACCCAACCTGTACATTGCCAGCTTATTTATGAGGGTCTTACAGGAAATAATGTCAAATGCCTTTCTTACCTTGAAATGCTTCCGGATAAACAACGTCCACTGCTCTCCCTTCATCCACCGAGCAGGTCACCTCATCGCAGAAGCCTGTCAGTCCACTTAAAATGTCAAATAATGGATTTCTTGCTATTCTTTTTATGGGTCAAGCTATGGAGCTGAAAAAGGAGCATTTCACATGACAAGATCATAATTCACAATAATTTATTTGTAGTCTCTTTTGTACAATTTGATAGATATGCACTACAGACTGTTATTATTTTAAAATTAATTGAAATTACTCACTAAATAACAAGAAAATCAATAAATAAAAGCTCAGGAGACATAGAAATGGCTTTTTCATTTGCAATTTTTAAATAAAAAATGACATTTTCTTATCAACAGTGAAAAATTGCTCTCCTGACATGGGTGAAGAATGATGCTAAAGTAAATTCCTTTCAGCGAATGAAAATATGGTGTGGGTTGAACTTAAAATTTTAAACAGCATGATGTGGACATGCAATTACAGTCATAGCTAGCTATAAACGGCCAGTTAGATCATCTGGTCAAGTCCCCTGCAAATGCTAAATTGAATTTTGCATGCATTTTTTATTTTTTTAGGCAGTTTGGGCACCTTCAGTAAAGGTGATAAATACATTTTTAAATAAAAGTTATTTTGTGGTGTCTCAGAAGTCTGGAGAGAGAAAAAGAGAGAGAGAGAGAAAGAGAGAGAAATAGAAGTATCACTTCAAACTACTCACTGTTGATACATCAGGTTAGTCTCATTTCAGCTTTACAAGAGAAAGCTGACAAGCTTTAAAGGAGGCGTCACTGCACAAAGAAATCGATGGCAAAGTGCATATTGATTTCAATAAATCTCTTTCAGTCACCAAACCGCATATTAGCTGGGGAAGGCATGCTGCCTCTTTCTGTCTTTTTGTCTTTAAACATCATGTGGGCTGATGATTGTACAAAAATAAAGCTGGGGATGGCTCTAATCTCAGGTAATAATGGTCTCCAACTTGAAAACAATCCTCAGGGACTGGCAAATTATAACAAACACTGCCCTGGTCCCTCTAACAAATCCTGACCAGGCAGGGACAAAGCTGCTTCTGTGGTGTAGAGTTTCCTTTACTGGAAAAGCAGCATTTAAACAAGTGCTCTTGGATTTTGCTGTAAGCAGGTGAGTTGTCCCGCCAGGATACTTTTCAGGAACATATTGCCATGGCACAGCAGTGAAGATCGGTGTCATGGTGGAAGGTCTGAAGGATGCCCTTGGGGACAGAGGATGCCAATAGCCAGTGTTGCCAGCTGATGTGCCAGCGATGGCAGGGACGTAGAGACCATTCAGAAAGGTCTCTCTCCAAAGACAATACCATCGACATGGTATATTACTACAGTATTCATTACCCCTTTTATGTGAACCTAAACTTAATTGTAAATCTGCACCTCTGGCCTCACCCTCAGAGCACAGAGCTCAGGAAAATATTGGACTCCTCCTTCAGACTATGAAGTGCAGTGGCCTCCAGTCCCTCCTCTCCCACCACTTGATCTCCTGGAAGTGTGTTAATAAGCTGTGGCAGATGATGCATTATTAATTGGGTACATTTAAAGTAAGAAACCCACCGCTGCCACACAAATAATACAGAGGGCCCATAAAAGTTTGGATGTATGAGGCCAGCCCACACTAAGAACTGCTGAAATGTGTGGAAATAATGATGCTCTCTGGTGTAAATGGCTCTTTAGAGTGATGCTGCAAATACTTCCCTTCATTCATCACCCTGTGCTCACAGGCTCTGTGCTCTCCTGAGCCAGCCCCCTGGGACATCCTGCATTCATACCACGGTCAGAGATAAATGTCCTCTCTGTCGCAAGGTTTCAACTTTTTATCACCTATTACCGCAAGTTGTCATGTCAGGTTACTGTAGATCAGATTAGCATTCTTCTAATGCAGACTTTGCAGGGAATACTTGGCAGGGGAGTTTCAGAAAAGGGTGCTTAGGATGGTAATTTTGGTAAGGAGAGACTCCTATACAATGTGCTAAAAGCATTAACCACAATATAAGCAAAAAAAAAAAAAAAGCCTTAGAGCTGCTACATCCTATTAACTAACGATGTAACAAATGTATGTAAGCCACCTCCTGAAATGTGGCTTTGGAAATAGGAGCAGAAAGCACCAGAGGAGGGTCAGCGTGATGTATTTCTGTTTTACCTGCCCCAGAACACCCTCATTTCCTGATGAACACAATGACTTGGCACAACTTGAAGCCCAGCAAGTCAGATTTCTCTCAGCAGACATCCTGATCACTCCAATAGATATTTTAGGAACTCACCATTAGTTCCTTTAATTAATGCCTCCCCAACAGGGATTGGCGCGGCCTTTTCCCACATCAGCGGAACAAAATACGCTTCAGCCATTTTGTCCCAGGGCTGGGTGAACGCTTAAGAATTACCTGCAGCCAGTTCCCCTAAAGCCCAGGTGCCTGCTGCCACCCTGGCAAAGCACCAGCTCCCCCCAAGAGCCTTCCCAAACCTAGCACTCACTTTATAGCACTTGTTCTACACACGTGGTTCCTTCCTAGAACTCACCTCGACCTCAGCAGAGGTAAGAAACCCCTCATATTGTGAGATGCACTGTCAGTCCATTCCACAATAACCAGTGGAAATCTGCGTGGCATGATCAAAGCCACTTTCCTGCTCACAGCTTCACTGCCTGCCTCGCAGCCCTGCTCCTGCTGGGAAGCCTGGCCTCACCGTTCCCAGCTGGAGCCGTGTCTCCGCTGACATCACTGGATTCCTGCTGATGCATCGGCCAGGGTCGTGTCCCAGCTCCCTCACCTCGTCCTGTGCACCTCTTGCATATCAATTTGCAAAGCTGTAAAAGTCAATAGCTGTACATACATCCACAGCTGAAATTAAAAAAAAAAAAAAAAATGCAGGCGCCCAGGAAATCTGCTTGCCACAAAACTCCCTTCAACAGCAGGATGTTCTCGCTGAGCCGACCTAAGCATAACTTATCACAGAAAATTATCTCATGTGCTGAACAAAAATTTCCCCAGTGGAACTTCAACCTTTGCCACTGGCAGCTGGCACACCGTGCCCCGCCTCCCAAGGAGCTCCCCCACGGGTATCCTTTGAACTCTTAAGACTGCATGTTATGGATCTCAGCAATTATTTGCACTGTGGGCAAACTTCAGGCAGAGGTGCCAGCAGGGGCTGCTGGCCGCAGGCCAAGGGACGCCACAGCCCTTCCTACCGCCGCCTGCACCGTGGCCTTTGGGACACAGCCCTCCCTGCCCTGCCCCTTGCCTCCGGGAAGGGAGACGGCCTTCCCTGCTGCCGAGCAGAGGGATTTGTTGTGCACTGCGTAGCCAGCAGGCTTTCTAAATGCAGCAACTCTGGCTGCCTCCCACGGGGGATAAATCAGCCTCGGCGTGACTTACAGACCTTGGCAGGGTCAGGTATAATCTTGGTGTTAATGACCTAGGCATTACACCCAAAGCGCCTGGTCTGGGAACGCTCTTCCCCTTGTCCTCCCTACCATTTTGCCCAAGGCAAGTTAGCTGTGAGTGGTTCTGGTTCTTCCCCGGTGTGTTTTGGTCCAGGAAATTCTCACTTCTGTATGGGTATTCCCATCACCTCCAAATGTGGCTGAAAATTTCCCATCCTGAGACAGCTGTGTTCCCAGAAACTGCGACCTCACTTCCCCAGAATTTCAGGGTGGTTGCTCCCAAAACTAAGAGGGAATTTCCACTATCTGGAAACTGCTTTTTCAAGTTCCCACCAGTGCAGCTGTATTCTTGTTTCTGTCCCACAGTTCCCAAATGCTGTCCTTCTATGTGTCTAGAGTGCACTTGTGAAGGGGGCTACCTATAATTTAGATAGAAAACCAAAACAACACAAAAAAGCCAGAAATTGCTGTGGGCTGTTGAGGGAAGCAGACTGAAAGGATTAGGTGCTCAGTTTTTTTGCGGGCAGCTTTGCTCGGGAAGCCCTCGGGAAGCCCAGCCGGCCCTGTCCTCTAGCTGTGGCACAGAAGTTTGTGGTTTCCCTGGATCTGTCACGGAGTACTCACCCTGTGACACCCTGCCTGAGCTGCCGCTGCCTGCTCAGGGCATTAGTGACCATGATTAGATGGTTCGGACCGGGTAGCAGTGCCTGCATCAAAGCCTCTCAGCGCCTGCTGAGGCAACGGGCTCCGCGTAAGCCTAACAGCACGGAACATTGGCATAAAGTAACATCACGGACCCGCTTTTAGTGTTTTCCTTTTTTCCCCAGAAAAGGAGGGGAAAAAAACAAGAAAACCAACAAACTAGGGACCGAGGCGGGGTGGCAAGAGGAGCTGATGCCTCGCACGGCTCCTCACCTGCCCCGGCCGCCAGCCCCGCGGGCAGGAGGGTCCCGGAGCGCGCTGCCCACCGCCGCCCCCGCGGGCGCTCCGGGCGGGCGGGCGGAGGCGGGGCGGCGGCGGCTCCAATGGGGAGGAGGGGGGCGGGCTGAGCCGTGCCGTGCCGTGCCGAGCCGAGTCGTGCCGTGCCGGCTGCCGGAGTCTGAC
>VWZT01004606.1:3994139-4038584 GCA_013397055.1 Pachycephala philippinensis
CTACCTTTTCGGATGTTTAAAAAAACCCCCGAACTACTCAGCTGGCGACATTTACATTTCTGTAGTAACAGCAATTCATTAGAAAAGTGATAGTAGCAGGAAAATTAAAAGTAGTAGTAATGGAGCCCCGGGGGTGGTTGCAGATAGCGCCGAGGGACCGTGGCCCCCCCGCTCCCCGGTGGTGGACAGCGGCGTGGGGGAGCCGGGGGCGTTTGGGAGCCTGTGGAAATGCAGGGGGCTGGGAGCGCAGGGTGCAATGCAGAACTGGAAGCGCCGAAACTCTGCATTTTGTGCATAGTTCAGTGCTGGGTGGCCATTTTTCTAATTTTTTTCCTGTCAGGCTGTTGGACCCCCAAAATGCTCATTTGGGACTTGAAACGACATCCCCTCAGGCTTCCCTGCCCTTTTGCTAGGGCTGTTTCGGTGCCAAATACTTGCATTTTTGTATTCCAAACGGGTGATCCTTCATCAAGCTTTAAACCACGTTAAGATGCAGCTAACCATTTGTGAGGAGGATCTTTTTCCCCCCTTTCTCTCTGGAGTTTGCATGGTTGTTCCTCTGTTATTTCCAGGGAAGGATTTAGTCCCTAGTATGATGGCTGAAATGGTGGCACGCAATTCAGTGTGCTGCCAGATGCTTACCTTCTTTCAGAGTTTGGGATAGGCTCAGGCAGTATTAAAAGCTTGCTAAGAGGATACTGTTATATGGTTTCCTCCATTTTTGGGATCTGTTAGAAGCAGTCTAAAAATACTGGATCATCATTCCTCACACTTGTAACTATAACACTTTCAAAGAACTGTTCTTAGATATGCACCATTTCTTTTTTTCCCGCCCTTTTCTAACCTTGCAATTTATCAGTCCTGGTACTTAATAGAGAGCTCCTCTTGTATCCTTGTTCTTGTAACTTGGAGGCATCACTATTGATGTTGAATTGAGCAATTTTTAACATCAAATGCTCATTATTACACAGGATTGGGTATGTTAACTTGCTGGAGAGATACCCCCTAATGTTCCTAGAAGCACCCAGCCTTTGCCAAGTGCCATAAATGTGTGCAGTCTGTGCAAATTTATCCAGAAAATGGCCTTTTCTTTGGCTTTTTTTTTTTCAATTGGGAAACAAATTATCGCCACCTCGGTACAACTCCTGTCCTTCCTGCAGCAGCATTTATTTCAGCATATGAAGTTTCTTGAAGTCCCTTGCTCAAATATTGGTTGCACATTACAGCCTAGAACTAGCTTAGGAAGGCACTTTACTATCTCATGCAACCTTATCTGCCATTCCACAACTTCATAACAAACCCATTGGAACATGAAATGACCTTGGAAAGGTATCTTTCAATCTGACATGAAGCATTCTCTTAACGGGGAACAGCACTGCTCCACGAAGAGCTGATGTTTTCAAATTGATGCTTCTAAACTGATTTTATTTATTTTTTTAAGAGGGAAGGGAGATGGGTGGAATATTGAATTGGAAAGGAAAATATTTTTTTAAAAACAAACCCACTCAGCTGAAGCACCACTCAGATGGAGAAGGAGGTGTATTAAGAATGTACATATGACAGTGACACTTAAGTCTTGGGTGAAAACAAGTCTTTAATTTTAATCAAAGGAAAACAGCATTTTCTCTGCCAGTTCTGATTTGCTCATTCATAAGATCTTCAAAAGCCCAAATTATTAGTGGGACTAATTGAAATCTAGTTGGGTGTGTCAAATGGAGAAAAGAAGTGATGAAGTCTGAAGGAAGCTTTACATTTAGTTGTATTGTTCTTGACATAGTAATGTGATGCTTCTATATGGAAAATATTCCAGGACCCTTTCAGTCTCCAAAATGCTGCTCCTCTGGAAAGGCTGCAAGAGCACTTGAGAATCAGCAGCTGTCGAGGGAATTAATGGGGGGGGTGCCTGGCCGGTAAGCTAAACGGGATTTTGGCCCGGATGCTGGACTTGACACATAAGGCCTTGCAAAAGGGTGGCGAGTGCTTTCGTGCCCATGGTGTCCTTACCTCTCAGGAAGATGGTGCCTCCTGGAGAGCAGTGCTCGGGAGCTCAGGATATGAGTGCCACCTGCTGGGTGATGAGCCACTTTGTATCAATTATACATCATTTATACTTATGCATGTTGCATTTGTGTTTACATACACCTGCGATGTTTATGTATGTGTTTATCTGCATACAGCTTTTCCACAGACATGTTCTCGGGTGAACCTGTGAAACCTTGCTAAGACCTGAAGTTCCTCACCTTCTGAGGAATTCGCACATCTTGTGTTTGGTGACACTCAAATAACACCTGGGCTTTGTATTTCAGAGGTCAAGGGGAAATTTTCATGCTGCTGATGTTTAATGCTGCCTTTGCTTTACTGAAGGCAAGTGGGAATTTTCAGCTGTGTAGCTCATGGCTTGTGGTGTGGTGAGCTTTCACAAGCACCTCCATGGTCAGATAGCAGGCTGGTGAGGTAGACCTGACATGGCGGCCCAACAAACCAAATTCAACTTTGTCATGTATCCCTTAAATGTAAAATCTTCATATCACTGCTGATTTCATCTTTTTTTCATCTTAACTCACGTATGTCCGAAAGTTTTATGAGCATCCCATCTGGATATGAAGTATCGCTTCTCATGTAAATTAACTGAAGATCTATAGAACTTGCAGAATATTGCTGGACTACTTCTTTTTTTTTTTTTGCATTTTAAAGACTATGTTTTTCATATCCACTCTCTAATGTTTGTGTAGAAGAGTAAAATATAAAAGTTTGCTTCTGACCTAGAATTGCTACTGGAGGTGGCACAGTAAATCCAAATCTGACACCATTCCTAGCAATGGCTTTCCAATTTCCACCCAGTTCCACCTCTCCTAGCCTGCTGGGCAATGCTGTTTAAACACCAGTTTGATTCAGCTGGATACAGAGCGATATCAATTGCAGCACCAAGGCTTGTAGTTGTTCTGTATTGTACTGACAGTTTTAGGGAAAGATGCGTAGCCCTGGTTTTTGGGGCTTTGTTGGACAGCTAACCTCATTAAGGCTTTATTGCTTACTCGTTTTGTGGTGTGCTGGTGCCAGATGAGCCTTTTACCCTCTCTGTGGGTTAGGAATGGGTCCAAGCTGAACTATAAAAGTTTTCAGGAAACTCTCAAATGCTTTCAGCTGGAAAACCTATATTGATGTACTCTTGTGATAAATGGATAAAACGCTTCACATGGTTTTGAAAGTGTATTCCACCACTTGAGATCTGTACTCTCGAGAGTGCATAACAGTCAGGAATGAGTTGATGGAGCAAAAAGCAAGTAGTGTAATTGCAGAGTTCATCTTAAAGTGTGATTCTAGCAAAAAAAAAAGTACCTGCCATATCAAGAAAGATTACAAGATAGGCTTTTGAGGAAGGGGACCCGATAGTAATTCATAACTCAAATTCACTGTCCCCTAAAACGTTCACAGTTAATTTGATGCTTGACAAATTGTGATTTCAGTGTCTGGTGAAGAAGCAATTGACCCTAAAATTGCTGCCTGAAGCTGAACCAACATTTTCAGTGTCGTAACCAGTGTCATGCAAAAATAGAATGTGAAGAGGAACAGGGGAAATGCAGAATGTCCCTGTGGTCTTGCTCTTATGTATCTCTCCTCACCCTGACCCAAGCAACTGTCATGTAGTGTAGGCAGTGGATGCTGCTCCAATGCTCCAGGCAATTTACATCTCATTCATTCATACATCCCATTATGGAAAATTGTGACTTTTTTTTTTTTCCCCACAAACCTTCTGAGCTGATAATGGAAAGCTGCCCCTTATAATGTGTCAAACTTCAACAACCACCTCATGTTTTCACTCAGAAATGTACCTGCAATATTGTCAATGGGCACGCTGCTCTCCTGTCCCCTCCCCATTCTAAATAAACCAGTTCAGCAGCTCTCCTGCGCGAATTCTGCCAGTTCTGAGTCATCCATACATTTTTGTTTTGTTCCTTCCTTGTGTTTTTGCACACCACGTTTCCCGCCATTCCCACCTACTCAACATCTGCTTTCGTGTGACCTCTCATATCCTGATAAATTCATTAATGTTAAGCTTGCTCCATGCCACCATCAAAATCTCACTTTCTGTAATACAAAGTCCTGTGTTTAGTCAGGTGACTCAGGGGCCTTTACAGCCCTTGGAAGTACCTTGAAATCATGCCTGTTCCAGTAAAAACCTTCTCCCAGTAATCTCAGCTTCCCTTGCAGAGGTGAGAGACAGGTAATATCTTGAGGGCAATCTGTAACTACAGTCACACTGACAGTAATGGTGCATGGTTGCAGCTCTGGGGAAGGACTGGGGTACACAAGACTGACAAGAGAAATCAGAAATGAAGGCAAATCTTTTGCAATCTCTCCCGTTTCCTCTCCAATATTTTTCACATGAAGGCACTGGAAAGGCTCCTACTGTAAAAGCACTCCTACAAAAACAGCAACAGCAACAAAAAAAGTTGTTTGCTAGCAAAGTGGTAAATATGTGAGCAATCATCTTTCTTTTTCTGCAGCCTTTCGTGCTGTCTTATTAATGGGCCGTGAAGGCTGAGGAGGAGGTAACTCATCAGCCATTATCCATCGGGTAGGGGGGAGCTGCAAATCAGTTGCTTGTGCCAGTTTAGTTTTCTTTTTTGACACTAAAAGATAAATTTGCCTTCATATGGCATGATTTCTGCAGGGATCAAGTAGAAACCACATTGCGGGCTGTGCTGGTGGCTCACTGCCCTCCTGAGATGCCTTGAGATTTCTGGAGGTGAAAATGCTGCTCTGGCCTCGGGCCCCTTTGCTGCAACGCAGCAGAAGAGCACTGAGTTGTGAGGACGACCTGCTCCTGAGAGCAGTTGGTTTGGAGAATTGGGATGGTTGAAACACGTGAACTGAGAAGATATATCCCAATCTGTTGGAAGAGACTTTGCAATGGCCTCCGGCTTCTTGGCATCTTGTCAGCCTTGGCCTGGTGATCAATCTGATGGTCACGGAGCTGCTGGGAGATGATGACAGCATTTCCCTCAGTGCCTCCTTTCCTTCCACCGCAGGCTTCAGCACTCTCCTCGCCTGCTTGTCTGTGCTCAGGACCTTGTGCACTTCCTGAACTTGCACATGCAATTGATTTCTCTAGTCGAAAGAAGAGCATGCCTTTGTCTGCCCTTGCATACACACATGCAGTTTGTTTAGGTTAACCCACAGCAATTGGCATTTTGTACTGATCTCTTTGAAGCATTTCCTCTCCAAAGGAATAATAATAAAAAAAACCCCAACCAAACAGAAAAGCAAAAAAAACCAAACTCTAAATTGGTCGACTGTTTTAGAACAGTTGCCAAAAGAAATCAATGCTGAGCCTGGGAAAGCTGTAAAATTCTTTCTTGGGTTTTTATTAGTAGGAGAGAAGTGACACACACTGGGTTTGGTCACTCAGACACTGTTCAAAGTCCAAATTGAAAAAAAAAGTTATTTCAGCTTGGGTGTTCTTGACGATTTGCAGATGTGTAACAGTGCAAAGATATTCAGTTGTGGGGTAGGCTGCAGGCCCTCTTAATTGCAAAGAATAAATTACCAATCCCCCATCCCTGACTGAAGATTCTGAAACTGAGCAGTTGCTGTGGTGGCTTTGCCTTACTTCCTTGCCAAATGTTACATCTCCTCATCAAGGATTTTGAAATGTCAGAAGTATAAGAGAAAATAATATACCTTTTCCTATATGTGATAGTGCACACCTGTTACTGCCTGATGGGGGAGGTACAGTAGAAGGCTTGTTTTTTCTTAAAAATACATTTTCCCCCCATCACAAAGTGTTCCTTATGAAGTCAGCCTTGACAGATCTTTATTAGACTGTAATTACTATTCTTTTGTTAACATTGATATTGTGGGTTTTTTTATTTCTTTTTAGACTAAATTGGAGGGTGGGGGGTTGTTTATGTTCAGTCCGTTTAATGAGTTACCTGAAACTGTTTTGTAATGAAGACTTAACAGAAAGCAGTAGTGTTGTGTTGTTCATTGAATCTCAAGAGGTTTTTTTTCTTCTTTTTTCCTTCATTTTCCTGCTGATGGCTATGACTGTGCTGAAACCATGGACTTCACAAACTGGATGAACGGCTGCCTTCTGGAATATGGATAATTTTGGTGAGTCTGCAAAATGAGTTTCACTTACTTCTGCTTGCTTGGGAGAAAGAGGACGAATGTTATGTATTGGAAGTTGTGCTCTATGAAAGTTAAGGCTGTTTTTGCAGTGCTGGTTTTGTCAAAGTAACAGGCAAAGCTTACTGAATTTCAACTTATTTTTGATGGAGTGTTTTTTTTTTTTTTTCTTATTCTGTTTTATCACTGGCAAAGGTGAAGGAATTAACATGCACTGGATTAATTTGAAATAGTGTCATGTCATGAGATTGAGTGTTACTGCCTTTGTAATAATTTTTAAATTACTTTTCTGTAAGACATACTGTGAAGCAACAGCTTAGAACATTTTAATTTTTCTTTTCTGGCTTATTCAGTTGTTTCTGCAAATAGTTCAGACAGAAGATGATTAATTCATTGGATGGCTTTTTAGAAAAGCACTATGTGGTTCTCCTTACTGCTCCTAATACTGGTGTTGCCTGTGGTGTGAACTTTTAAGAGATGATGTGTTGATGGTGTTTTTGCATTAAATATTGTAGAAGAACTTTCCATGAAAAGGTCTTCCATCCCAAGTAGTCTCTGGTGAGGTTTCTTTTTCTAAAAATAAAATTAAAAAAGCACAAAGCTCTGTCAGGGTCATACTCTTTCCTTGTGTGCAGATGCCTGACCTGCAGAATATTCATCTGGGGGTATCTGCTGTTGCTCCCTGAGGAGGAGGTTTTGGCACTTTGGGCTTTATTGTCAATAAATGAAGGTGACTGGACAGCTGCAGGGAAAACTTTTGCTTTGACTATATCAACCTGGAGATCTGCTCCAGGAGCAGGGTTGGAGGTGGTAGTATTTACCCAGTGTTGTCTGTAGGAGTGAAAAAGCTGCCTCTGAGCACTGACGGGAGGTGGTTGGCAGCTTAGCAGCCTGGGATTTATCTCTGAGCTATTTAGACCTAGCAGGAGTGACTCGTTACTACTAATAGGTTTAATTAGGGAAAACAACTTGCTTCACCTCTCACTTGTGTGGTGACAACCTCGTTTATGCACAGCCTCAAGTTTTGAGGGACAAGACAAATGTGATTTGGGAGTGGAGTTTTCTGCCTGTCCTGTCCCAGAATGATGAAAGTGTTCCTGGTGTGGTGATGGCCCTATCCTGGGTAAGGCGTAGGAGTGAGCATAGGGCTGGCACTGGCTACTCGCTGACAGATTGTGGCTGGGTTTAGCTGGACACACCTCTGCAGGGGGGAGGGGGGAAGGTTGACATTGGCTCTCTTCCCCTCTCGTTCTTTTTCAGTCTCTTGAGTGTGCACAGTCTGTGTCACCTGCATTCTTGCGCTGGTGCAAAGAGCCCGAGACCAAAAGATGGATCTCAAACTTAAGAGTTTCTTATCAGAGGCAGATTTAGAGAAAATTTGAGATAAAACCTGATATTTTACTTTCGAGCATTTCTGAAGTGTTGTTGCTTAATCCTTTCTATTGATCCATAGCATATGCCGGAAAGCTGTTGTCCCAGGGCAATTTCCAGAGTCCTGGAGGATAATGGCATTAATCACATATCATATGACCTTTCAGGCAGGATGAACATTTGTTGCACTGCTGCATTTACCTCCTCTCTTAGTTCCGGTTGAGTCTTTTATTCCTCAGCTGCCTGGCTTAGGAGAGCAGTTAAGAAGCCTTCTGCATGACTGGTACACGGTAATTTGGTGCCTGAGTAGCACTAAGGTCTGTAAGGCGACTGCTGCTTTGGATTGCTGTCCTTTGATGTGCTAAGGAGCCTTGAGGAGCCTGAGAAAGCAATAGCTTCTGGGCCCAGGAAGCAGTGCTTATTTACTGTGATGGACACACTGCTCAAAACTCCTTGAGTCTGAAAACTAGCAGAGTGCATTCCTCATAGCTTTGTTCCAGCATGTGTCTTGCTTTTTTGGCCTGTTTTGTAATCTACATGAATAATTGGCTCTCAAGTTGCACCTATATAAAGAGATGCTTCTTCGATATCTGGAAATGCAGTAATGAGTGCTGAAGTGCTGCCATCACCATGGCACATCAGGGAAAGTTTGATGTGATCACATGGGTGAGCATTTCCACCCAAGTTTTATTCTTAGATTTGTTTTTCACTTTCGCTCTGATTTGGTTATATTTGAATTTTTGGCAAACGCTGTTAGCAAAGTTAAAATCTGAAACAGCAATCTAAAGCACAGAGCGAAGCGTACTTTGCATAAACAGATAAATAGCAGAGCTGAAAGTGTAAGGAGCGATTTCTTTTCACTGAAAGAGTGACATCATTCCAAGCTCTTCTCAGTGGTGGAAGGCCAAGAGACGGTGGATACTAGTTGAAATGAGAGAAGTTCACACTGGTTACAAGGGTAAAATGTTTTCACTCTGGGGACAGACAGCTGGATAGGGGCACAGGTTGCCTGGGGAGACTGTGCAGTCTCCATCCGTGGGAGATTTCAGGACCTGACTGAACAAAGCCCTGAGCTGGATCTCACTGCTGGCCCTACTTGGAGCAGAAGCCTGGACCAGAGACCTCTTGAGGTCCCTCCTAGCCTGAATTATCTTGTGATTAATTAAAAACCACTTGAATTTAGAGGGGTCTTTATGCTGGGAAAAAGAGTAAAGCTGGAAGCGTTAAGTGGCATGGTCATGGAGGGTGTTGTGATAGCAGCAAGCTGGTGGTGGCTGCTGCAAGATGAAAAGGGATGTAGCATCTGGCCAGGCTCATTCTGGGGTGCTGTCCGGGGCTGCCTGTGAACATTCATTGCTTTTGGTTTTTAATTGAGCAAAGCAATTTAAACCTGACACTTGCTGCTTCTGAAGAAGCTGTATGCTGTTTGTTTTATGCCAATGGTAGCTGGATAACTAGTCTCTAAAATTTTGGAAATAATCAGTTGACTTTTGTTTATATTGGTTAACACACAATTTACCTTGTGCAAGGAGGCTTCAGGAGAAGTAAATTCTTCATGCAGAAGACTTTCAGGGATTTTTTGTTTAGTGGGTTTTGGTGGGGTTTTTTTGGTTTTGTTTTTTTTTTTGAGATTGATGTATGGCTATTTGCAGTCCTTCAAAAATTGTGTGGGAGTGCAAATAGGAGGCGGATGAAAATCTGTGGGTTGATCAGACTGAACGTGAGCCAGCTCCTCGAAGTGATGTAGGTGCTTATGGGTGGTTATGTGAATCCAAACAGTGCTTCTGTAGAGGGGGAGAAGAGGGAAGCGGTCAAGGTACTGACACAACCTTGCAGGATGAAAGAGGTGAACCTGTAAAGAGGAGTGTGGATGTGTCAGAGGTGACCACAGCACCTTTGGAGGACCAAAGCACTGCTAATGGTTTACACAACCCTCCAAGAGTGTGTTTTCCTCTGTGTTTTCAGGAAGATGACCTGCAACACTGGAGTTAGTCTGGCAAACAGAAAATGTATAAAATGCACCGTTAGTAGGATATGCCTTGTGAATGTGCAAGTGAATGAATTTAAGTATTTAACTCAATCTCAGTTCTTCTGCTGTTTATGGTTTTGGTTTTTTGCTTGATTTTTGTTTCTCCTGGAAGTGCATTAGTTTAACTTACAGATTGACTTTCCTCCTTTGTGTTTGGAGGCAATACAGATGAATATGGAAAGCAACAGTTAGTAACTCCAAATGGTATTTTAAAAGTTTTTGCTTATTTTTTGCACTTTTTAAACCTCTATTCCATCTGCTTCCAGGCACATACTGTCATTCTGTAGTGAATTAGTGAACTGTCATTCTTGCCGGTCATGCCCCAGCTGTGATGGCATGTGGTCAGTGGGTGAACTCCCAGCAAGGCCAGAGTTTTGTCCCTTCCATGTTCTGAGGCTGAAAGCCATCACGATTATTGCTGTGAGAAACTGGAAGCTTTATATTTTAGGCTAAACTTTACCTTGTTTGTAACTACACTGCTCCATGTGCCTGTTTTCAGAGTTACATTTGTGTAACTGTAGTGGCTTTGTGTCCACTTTCCCTCCAGCATCAGATACTACACTGGGTAATTTGCCTTTTCTTTTAATTTCTTTTATACAGATGCAAAGCCTTTGTATTTGTTCTTCTCTGTTTTTTTCACATAGCTGGTTATTTTCAGCTGTTGCATGGATAATAGTGCTGATGAACAAGTATTTAGTCTGACACATAAAAGCATAGCCATAAAGAAAATGAAGCAGGGAAAATTACAGTGGCAAAGGTTCCTAAATTATAGTTGTACAGGAAGATTGTGATAAGGAAGTAGTTAAACATTACTATTTAGTCAAACCTACAACTGTGGTTGGTATTTTGATTGTCTCCTCCTTTTGCTGACACTTAATTTGTGTGGCTCTTCCTGCTAATAAAGTCCCTGTTTTATTGAACCAGAAGCTTGTGGAAGTACATGGGTATGTTCTCTCAGATGGTTTTAGGTCAAGCGTCAAACAATTGCTAATTATTTTCAGATTTACTTGTAAAGGAAAGGTTAGGTGTTTGCTATTAGGTGCTTACCCGCTGTTAAAAAAAATAAATAAATAAGCAAAACCAAGACACAAACCAATCTTCCCATCTGGGAGCGGGTACATGTCCAGTTTAGATATACTGGAAGGCAAACATAATGCAATAGGACTGAACCAGGATATTCACAAACTGAAGTGTTAATGTTTGAGCTGGCTGTGTGCTTGCTACAGCTGCAAAGCCCATCGCTTTTATGGCTGCAGTATGTTTGCTCACAAGCCCCAGCTCTGAGAAACAGATGTGATCATCCTCCTGTGCGTGCTCTTCGTGGGGTCGAGCGGTCACTTGTCAGCGTGATGGTGAGCACAAGCCACGATCTCCCAGCAGCAGCTCTCACGTTTGAAGAGCTTTGCTTGGTTTTAGGGCATCCCAGCAGTAATCTGCAAGACCCCAAAGACCTGCTTCCATCCACAAGGATGTGGGACCAAGAAAATGTGCTATGTAGGCCTTTCATGGAAATAAGGAGTTCATAAGGGCCCCTTAGGGAAAAAGAAAACTTCCACTGATCATCACAGATACTGTTTTTTCCCTTCTGGAAATAACCATTAGGATCTATGCTGGTGGTATGTAATAACTTCCCTTTGTCTCTCCTCCCAGCCAGTTCATAAAATGCCCTAAGGTAAGCTGGGTTGCTGTAGTTAATTTTGTTTGAACAGGATGGATCACTGTTTGTGAGCAAAAGGTAGTTTTCCGTGGTAAAGATAACTGCCTTTGTGCTTATCTTAACCTTGATGAAGCTATTACCATAGGTTTGTTAGAAAAAGAGTGAGGTGAAGGCAGTGGCCTGGACTGAGCAAAGGTTAAAGCAATCAGTGATAGCTTGGCTATCAGCAGAATTGCAGTGCTGGGGATCGGGTCTGAGGCTTTGCACAATTTTAATGTCTGCTTGGCTTCCAGCTGTTCCTGCGAGCATGTCCTTCGACAGGCTAAGGAAGGGCCAAGGGTTGTCTGCCTGCAATTTCTGCCTGCCCTTTGCATTGTGAGGCCAGTCCAGGGTGGGGCCAAAATACTGCAGAACTGGCAGTTGTTTGTGGTGGACCCTGAGATAAATGGATTTATCCAGTATCCGTGAGGCTGCTCAGTTTGGAACTTGGCAACTTGCCTCTATTTTTTTTTTTTCTTTTCCTTTCTCACCAGAATAGTTGTACTGAGGTTTGGTGTTTTTGCGTTCCTATTTTTAACACCAAAGCTCACTTATCTCTAGTTGAATGTGTGGTATGTTTCATTTGAGAGAGGCGGCATTTTATCAAACGTCACAAGTGAGCCTTCTTGCTAGAGCTGATTTGAACCAACTGAAAAAGGATCCTTCCTATTTAATTTTAATTTATATGTGCAAAATTTTCATGCAGTTGGAATCAGTACAGTTTATTGTCAAAATAAAGAGATGTCAGACCCGGTCATAGTTCTCTCAACCCAGCATTATGTTTGTCATATGATATTATGAAAATCCACGTGTGCCTAATTTATTTTAAGTATTGTGGGTCTTTTACACCAAACTAATATATCTGTAGAGGAATAAAAATATCTTTGCAGTTGCCTGGTATTAAAGACTGTCCCTTTATGCAGAGATATAATTGCTGGACAGTATATTTTTTTGCATTAAGGACAGTCATTGCAGCTGTTTGTGTCCTGTCATGTTTATGCATGACCAGATATTGCAATAGGCTGTAAGAGTTTGCTGCAAGGAGAGCTTTCATTTTTCAGTCTTGGGAAGTGAGCTCCATCTAGTGTTTAATTTAAAGATTAGACTCCAGTTCCTTTTCTTAAACGCCCTTGCAGTGTGGATAAAGGACACAGAGGAGGAATTGTGATAGGTGTTGCTTTTTGTGATGATTATCTAGAGTGAGACTTTTTCCAGTACAGTCAGTATGGGAATGGCAACCTGAAACACTGCATCTGTTTTACACGTGCACATGAAGCTAAAATAATTCTTTTATGAAACATCACAGGGATAAAAAGAAATTAAACCAGCATGGCAATGATGTGATCCTGGAATATTTTGTGGTTAGTTCCTATATATACTCTCACAGTGTTTGATGTGGCATGTTGGAAACCAGCCTGTTCATCTATAAAATCAAAACTAGAAAACTAATTGTGGGATTCTTTTAAGAAGTAATGAATTTTGAAATGTGTATTGGGTATTAATATCCAGTCAACAGAATATCTTTCAATACGTAATGCTTCTCTAAAGAAGGGTGTTAGATTCCAAACTTTATTTTTATTGTTTTCTCAATATTTCAGTTTTTGTAATATTTAACCCTCTGTCAAATGTTACTTATCTTTTTATTAAAAGTGATATCACATTCTGAACTATTTAACTAGAATAGAAAAGTATTTGTCTTCAGTGCCCTGCTAATAAGTGCTATGAAACGGAAACAAGAAGCACCGATAAGAGGTTTGGGTTTTTTGGTTTTTTTTTGAAACTGGAACAGCTTGAGAAAGTTTTTAAATACTTAAGACTGAGTACAGATTTACTTTCTACACTCTGTACTGATGATGCAGGAACTCGGACTATGTAGTCAAGAGGGCACAACAGCAAACCTGCAGAGTGGAAAACCTGGGCTGTCTGAGGACTGTTTAGTCCTAATAAGTACAGTGGGGTTTTGTCCGGTTTTGATTTTTCCCACTCCTTAAAGGGACATTTGAGGTCACTTAAACAGGCTTTTACCCTGAGCAGTCTGGCACTTTGCAGCACTTTGAGACTGAGGAAAGAGGCAGGTGGGCATCATGGCTGGGCTGAGTGTGACTGCATGCCTGAGCCACCAGCCCCTCCCTCCCTGCCTGCACGGGGGTGTTGCAGACCTTTGCCATAACTCAGATGCAGTGGGGTTGTGAGTGTTGCCCTCACGTTGCTTACACTGAGGGCTGCAGAGCTGCCTGCCCTTGCAAGGTGGAGGAGATCCCCCACGCAAATCCCCAGACAGCTCTTGGCTCATTTTCCACCAGTTGCCTGAGAAGTGTGGAGCAGAGGCTGGGATCCAGGCCTGAGTCATTGGCAAAGAGCCTGTTGTTGTTTCATCCGTAAAATATTTGGGGTCTGGGCTTTCCAGTTGAGACTTGTGAGGTGAGTGCGGGCAAAATTAATGGGAAACACCTGGTGCCAGGAGGGAGGGGCGAGATGGCACCTTGGCCACGTGCAAATGGGGAGCTGTTGTGGTGGGGTGCCGGGCTGCCCATGTCTGCAGTGTTGGGGAAAGGATCAGGAGCAATGGCTGAAGAGGACAGCCTTGTGAGTGGGATACGGGTGGCGAAACCCCCTGAGCATGGGGCACCACTGCCAAGCCCTGGAGCCTCCCAGTGCTGGGCTGTGCTGGTTTCACTTGGCTAAGGAAGGCAGCCAGCAGTTGTGTCAAGGTGCTTAAGTGCATGTACATACACACACTTTCTTCACAGCTCATAATTTGTTGTTGTTGTTGCTTTTGTCGCCTTTTTTTTTTTTTCTTTTTTTTAGCTTTTGAGACACTGGTTTACTTGGCAACTTCTAAACCTCCCATCTAGGTGTAAACTTGGTCTCTCAACCCCACAAGGGATGATGGCATTGGAGTAGACACCTGGATTTCTTTTACTATTAAATGCTGTCTTCTGTAGGAAAAGAAAAAATCAAACCAACATATCTTTATCTGTTGAATTTTTAAAAAAATTAAAATACCACGTTGTTAAATCCAGTTTCCTTTTCCATGTTACTTAATTTCACACTTCTAGAATGGGCAATGAAAGCAAACATGTTTGTGTCACTTGACGCTTCTGGGTCTTACGGTGATCCAGTAGATCACTATATATTTTGTGTGTTTTGTGTTTATTAGTTACCCATGCAGAAGCTGTGGTTACACTTCAATTTCTAAACAAAAGTTGGAAATATCTCTGTTTCCCTTAAATTGTTTTGTCACTTCAAACATAATGAAATTTGGGCCAAATTTAAACTACTGCTGTACCATTAAAACGTACAATTTGTAAAATTGCAGACTAAAAGGGCAAGGCAGTATTTTTTTTTTTTTTTTAGTTCTGTCATCAACTCAAACACTGCACCACGCACAAATGTCCTTTTGCATGGTAACCAACACCTCATTTTGAGCTAAGGCTAAAATGACCATGAAGATCCTACAGGTGGCTTTTGTTGTCACCCACCAGGTAACAGGATGGGACACTTCACTCGCACTGTTGCTTTGAATCTTTGGGAGGTGAGCTGTGAACCTATGCTTGTCATGTCCAACACTGCTGGGATTATGGTGGTGCTTTCTCATGGCCAAGGGAGATGGTTTGCTACTGACAGGAGAGAGAAGGTCCCAAAATAGTTGTTCTTGTCCCCAACATGGCACAACTCATGGCACAACTGCACCAGTACTTCCTGGTTGGGTCCAAGATAGTGTATGGTAAAGTTCTATGGAGGAGGGAAAAACCTCAGAAAGGCTGGATTTAGTGGTGATGCTGAACGGCAGGCAACGTGGTGGTGGCACCGGGGGGAGCTTCTTAATGTGTGTTTCTGCATCCAGCCGGTCCCTGTGCTGAGCATGGAAGAGACTAAAGGAACAAAGCAAATGCCAGATAGTCCCTCTGCACTGCAATGTGGCAAAATTTAGGCTAATCTAGAAGAGAGGTGCTTTGATGTACTTGGGAGAGATGTTGCAGAGTTCGTGACAGGAATTGAAAAGGAAAGCAGTCTTGAGAACGTGAGGTTGGAAAGGTGGTTCTGGTACATGAAAATTGGGTTTGGAGCTTTCTGAACATTCCTGTTGCACTATTACAGAAGTAAAGTGCTAAAATAGAGATGGAGTGGAAAAGAGCAGTAATAATTCTTTGTTTGAAGTAGCGCAGGTTATGAAGATGATGTAATTATTCCTAACCTATTTAACCTGAAAGAAAAAGAAAGCTATAAATAAAAGGGCTGGGAGGAGGAGGAGAAAGTGTTTGACTGTCTAGAAGACTTAACTATTTTAGACTTGGTATCTCCAAGTAAAATTAAGGTATAAAATACTTTATCATCTACCTGTTCTCTTTTAACAGAGAAGTGGAAGTGGAAGTAAATACTAAGGACAGACAGTTGGCATCAGCTAATTGATGTGTTGGGTAGTGTATTTTGAGAGAGAGAGAATGCACTAATACATCAATTAACTAGATTAAGAGTGCTAAGATCTTTAATTTAGATCGGAGGTATTTTTAAGGTGTGTAGATGTGGCACTTAGGGATGTGGTTTAGCAGTGGACTTGGCAGCAGTAGGTTAACAGTTGGACTTTGTGGTCTTGGAGGTCTATTCCAACATAAACCATTCTGCAATCAGTGTTTCAGACCGTGGTGTGATCAGGTCCTGGCTGTTAATGCTATAGCACCTGTGTCACAGGAGATGTGTGGTCACCCCTGTCACACTTTTGTCCCTTTTTCCTACACAAACCTGAGCCTGCTGGCCTGGGAGCTGGACCCAGCTAGCATCTGCAGTTTCGCATTGGTTTTGGTTACGTGACTTGAACTCCTTTCTTGCTCTGCTGGGGATTGATGTCTTTGGTATCTGCACAACCTCTTGGGACTGTGCCATGGTAGCATGTGACATCAGAAATTTATGAAGCAGAAATGTGCTTCTGAAAGGATGTTCATTTAAACTGGAGGAAGAGAAACAGGGAAGGCAACTTTACTGTCCTGAGATTGAGAGGATTGGTTTCATGACCTAAACCATTGCTTTTATCATTAAATTTTCTTTTTAGTTGGGGAAGAGATGCTATCATCCTCCTTCATAATGTGCCCAAAAGAAATAATAGCAAACATCATTGTATTGTAGCTCTGTTCTCACAATTTTGATATTGTGATTGCTTTTGGTTTCTTCTGTGCTGATAAAGACATAAATGGTTTCCGAAGGAAAGCTTGCTCTAATTTGTAGCCATGAAATTGGTACAAATTTGCCTGTTATTGCTGACGTCATTTCTTCTTTGTCTGGCCTCATTCACCTGGCATTAAATTCATATTACTGTATCTCGGTTTAAAAATTGCTACAGCTAATAGGGAAAACCTTTGCTTTAAGTGTTTTGTTGGCTTGATCTAATCTCTGTCCTTAATGTCAGCTGTGGGACTGGATCCAGCTCTTCAGTGCTGACAAGTGCCTTTTAGCGTCATTTATTTATTATGGGGAAAACAATTTAAAAGCTTAGTTATTAAAGCTACTTTTTATAGGGGAAAGTAATGAAATTGCCTGGTCTGAAGACAGAAGTTACACAACTTAATATATAGTCTTAAATAGCATTATTAAAGCCAAATACACACCATTAAAATCATTCGAGGTTTATTTTGTTATAAAACCCAAGCAGAGTGCCTTCTGAAATGATACTTTTTAATGCAATGGCCAAAAGTTGCTGCTCTGCCCGCAGTGTAGTTTGCAGGTTACACGTAATCCAGGTTTTATTAGTTTGCTATGCCAGACTGCCTGCCCTTGCTCTAGGTCCCCTATGCTCGAAGCCCAAGCATGTTTGCAGCTATTCTCCTTACAAAAGTAGGCACGAGGTTAATTGGAGTTATTTGGGAGCTGATTGCTGTGTAAATAGCAATATAAAACTAGATTGAACTGGAATATGCAATGGCATTTGTGATGGTTTTATCCTTCTCAAATTTCTGCTCTGCTCTGAAGTTATAAGCGTGCAACACATACCTAAAAGTTTTTGATCCTAGGAAAACTGGTATGTGGTCTAAATTTGTCAATTAAAACATACATATCCTTGCATACCAAAAAAACTATTATAATGTGGTTTTTTTTTTTTTAGAATGCACAATACAATGTTGAATTCATGAAAGTTTGTTTCTCTTGATAATTTGGGTTAAGGGAAGAGTTGACAACTAGTCAACTGGTGTGTAAAAAAAAGTGTTGAATTAATGTTCTAAAAGGAGAAGATGAGTTTCATTAATTCCAGAGACGATTTTACTTTTTGTTTGATTTAATTGCTTTCTCGCTTTGATTTTCATTAGCATGCAAATATTTCTTCCTTGCTGTGCTGAATGTTGAAAAAGATAAAATAAAGCAAAATACAAAGAGGAGCGATGAAGACAAATCTTTTTCGTCTAAGGAAAATGTAAATGTTATCAGTACTAGGTGAAATAATAATAAAAAAAGTATGCTTCTCAGAAAAGTGCAATAATCAGAGTTTTGAATATTTCAAGAACAATTTTGTCATTACATCAAAATACCTCAATTCGAGCAGGAAAAATGCAGTGCTGATAAATGAGGATGCCACCAAGTGAGATATTTCAGGTGGTATTGTCACCAAAGTGTATTTATAGAGCTCCCAGGAGCTAATCAATACTAGACTGCGCAGGAGTGGTAACTTCCCTGGTTGGGCTTATTTTACCTGCTGTATTTCAATGTGTCTATTTTTTAATAGGAAATAAACCATCACTTCTGGGTTATTTGGAAATGAGAACTTTGACACCCATTATGAAATACACTGCTATTTCTTTTTTTGGGATGAAGGTGGGGGGAAAAAAAAGCATAAGAAAACTTTAATTGGTTTAGGTCTTCTGATAGTGATCTAAAAAAAAGGCTTCTTCTGTGAGAAACTTCATTTCTTCCTGACCTGTATTGAGTCCTAATAGCTGTCATTTTATTGTTGAGAGAAAATAGTCCTTTAACTTTTTTATGAAGGAAATGTTCCTTGGAAAATCTGTGGCTGCACTGCCTCTCAGATCAGCCTGTTTGATAACTTCATACATATGTTGTAGTAGGAATTTGATGGCTCTGCATATAAAATTCACTGTTGCTGATGTTACACTGGTACTACTCTGTATATTATTAAAATGGCTTGCTGCAAAATTTCCAGCTTAAAATAAGAAAAATGGAAGAACCCCTGTTGCTTGAAGCCTGATGGCAAGAAGGTAGGTGAGAGAAGGATGTGTGCATTACAATGGGTTGCAGACTGGAGGTAAAGCAGAAGGTGCAGAGGCCAGAACGAAATTAAATTAGGCAGTGTTCATGCACAGACTCCACATTTGCTTAAGACAGGGTATGTGAGTGGTCTCAATGTCAAAAGGCCGTTTTACATGCTTGAGTTTAAGTGAATTTATAATTGTTGGATTATTAGGAAGAAATTCTTTACTGTGAAAATATTGAGGCACTGGAACTGGTTGCCCAGAGAAGCTGTCTCATCCCTGGAAGTGTTCAAGGCCAGGCTGGATAAAATTTTGAGCAATCTGATCTAGTGGAAGGTGTCCCTGCCCATGGCAGAGAGGGTTGGAACTGGATGATCTTTAAGATCGCTTCCAACCCAAACCATTCTATGATTCTCTGATAATATCCCAAGCTATCATGGAAAAATATTGCTTCTAACAAATTCTTACTGCTTAAAATAGGAAAGAAAAATTTTAAACCACCTAGTCTACTATTAGAAAAAGGAAATAATGAGACAGAAATGGAGAATTCTTTTATTGACAAATGCAGTCTCTCTTCCTGAAGTGCACCTGTAACTCCTCGATGGGGTTTCCCCATGAAGTCCTGCTGTGGTTTTGCCTGACTTGTTGTTTTGTTACAACACTCAGATGCACTTTTCCCTCCCTACTGCATACAGATGTCTCCTTTGGATCTTCCTCTTGTTTCATGATTAAGTGTTCCTGACCTCCACTTGCTGTTGTGCTTGGTGCTTCCCCAGGGTGTCCAGCCCTTGCTGTCCTTCCATGCCCTCCTGTTATGCTGAAAGAAGCCCAGGTGCCTCTCTTGAAGCTCTCCTGGCTCTGGCAGGGCTCTGCCTGGGCTCTGCCCATCGTCTTAGCCCTGTGCCACTTGGATCCCACCTCAGAGCCGACTTCATCCCATTGTACCACCCCTTTGCTAGCCCTGGGCAGCTGCATGGGGTGCTGTGCTGTCGAGGCTGGTGACTCTCTTTGCACAGACTCACAAGTGGCTGGATGGTTTCCCATTCTTCCCTCGTATCCCACTTTTCCTAATTTAAATGCTATGTTCGCATTTACCAGCTCTTTTCATTTCCCTCCTGCTCTGGTTTTCGTGGCTCTCCTAAAGCTGACGCAGAGGGCTGCAGACCTGCTGGAACTTTCTGACTGGGATCAGAATGGAAACACAGGGCCCAGGACCCCAGGAGCAGCATTGGAAAGCTTGTTTCTGTTTGGATCCCTTACCGGGACAAATCTTTTGAACTGCATTAAAGTTTTGAAAAATGAGCTTCGCTTTAAAAGCCTTGCATTTTCTTATGATTGTAGGCTGGGAACTGATTTGGAAGTGTCCCAGAAGTGGAGCCATTTGGCTTGCTGTTGGTATCTAGAGTGGTCACTAAAGACAGCTTTTGCTTTTTAACCTCTACAAAATGTTCCCTGCCCATAATTAATGTCTGATGCCAACCTTAGATATGTACACAGTGTCTCAGGTGGAGAAGAAAATCATTGCAATAAAGTTAACATTTTAGCTACTGCTGTGTACTTTCTAAATGTTCATATTTACTGGAAGAAATTTTAATTATTTCATTTTAATGCAGTTAGATTTGTTGTTATGTCAGGCACAAATGAACCAGTAGTTTTCTGGCTCATCACATTTATTCTGTAAATATTTCTTTTAATTATTTCAAATCCTCTGAACTTTTGAATATGAATACACTGAATTCCAGTATTTTTATTTTCATTTTGCACATTTATTAACTTTCATGAAAAAGAACATGTTAGATAAAAGCTCCTTTCACCCATCATGGGGTACTATGTTTTGAACTAAGAATTGTGTTTTGGCCAGCAACATAAAGATCTACTGTGTATTGAATAAATATATCACAACTGCTGGTGCAAACATCCTCCCCTTGCATTTCCCCATGATGTGCCGCTGCTTGCTCCTATGCTAGTTACCTTCTGGAGATTTTCCTTCTAACCATGCTCAAATGGCAGCCTGGAGATGGCTCAGGTTTTGTTGTCACTATTGAGCGGAATAATGCTAGAGTGCTGCAGAATGTGTGTGGCAGATAGTGCACAAACACTTTGACTCCTCAGGATAAACTAATTCTCTCCTCCTCTGGTATCATGGTTTTAGCTTGGAGTTCTGCCAGTCCAGCAGGAGAGCATCCTTCTCTCAACTCTTTCCGGCATCACCATCTCATGTTCATGGTCCAGTTCCTTTTCTCTGCAGTACTTCAGCTTTCACTTGGACATTTCTTCCAGATTGATAGTTGATAAAATACAGAGTAGCCTGCTTATCTTCTATGTTTTAGTCTTCTTTTCACCTGTTAAGCAATTTCTTTTGCCTGTTGTCTTTCTCTAGGTTCTCCTTTTCCCCTGTTTCTTGTATAAAATATAGCCAGAAAAGGGCTTTTATTAGCTGTCAAGTTTTCAGACCAGTACCTCAAATTCATGAATGGCTCTTGTGAGCTTTTTATCTTTCGTAAAGCTCCCTTTTGTGGTGACACTAAGAGAAAAGCAGTGACTGCTAATTACAGGCTTGCTGGGTGTCCATGGGCTTCTCCTGCCTGCCCTGCTGTGTCCCAGGAACCAGCTCTGGCTCCAGTCCTATGCCTCAGTTGCAATCTCTGCCTTGAAGCAGCATTTGGGAGGGATGCAACTGCTGTTCCTTCCTACAGTGACATACCTCCTCCTGATAATGAAAGTAATATACCATTAACAGGCTCTTGTAAAGGAGAGAAAAGCATTTTGCAGTTATTAATCAAATCCAAACATCCTTACTTCCAACAGCAGGAGACTGGGCTTTTGTACTGAGAGATCTATTATCCCTTCTGTTATGAGGCAAAGAGAGATCTTTTCTGCACAGACTTTGCGGCTTCTTCCATATGCTTTCCCCATCTGGGATGGGGTTCTCCGAGTCCAGTGATGATGGTTACTATTATTTTAGCATTATTATTTGTTTTTGCTAGAGCTTTGTGAGAGGTAAATTTCTCTCCCTTTGTGGTAGGTTGTACTTG
Source organism: Pachycephala philippinensis (assembly GCA_013397055.1). NCBI lineage: Eukaryota > Metazoa > Chordata > Aves > Passeriformes > Pachycephala > Pachycephala philippinensis. Next base: position 4,015,599 of record VWZT01004606.1, read on the forward strand.
GTATGGAGCTAAGAGACATCCCGTCTCTTTTGGTGAGTCTCTCAGAAGGTAACAGTTCAACACAACCCATTGGTCAGAGCAGCAGCAGTCAATGGAAAAACGCTATAGCAGCACATGTCACTAAAAACAAAACCTAAAACCCAACAACAAAAAGTCCCCCAAAATTTACTGTTGGTGTTCCCAGTATCCCATCCTCAGAGATCCATAGGATCTGGGATGATGTCTGTGGTTTCTTCCCCAGCAGAGAAAAATTGTCTCTCTTAATGACAGCTGTCTGGGAGGATCACTGGAAGAGATTCCCCCTAGTTAACTATCTTCCTTCAGCATCTTCTCAGCCTTTTTTTGAGCTGAATATGGCATCAAAAGCAGCTGTACAAGGAGTTTTTAAAAATATTATGTGTGAGATGTTACTTTTGCCAAATAAACTGCATTATTCCTATTGAAGCCTTTTTTTTTTTTTTTAACTTTCATGGTGTGTGTTAGAATTAAGTAACTTCCATTGGTTTGAAAGTTTCTATGTACAACTAAATCTGTGTATACTAAATTATCATCTTTAATAGGAATAGTTCTTTATTACGCTATTTAACAAACGATACCTTTAGATTCATATGCTTGAAAATTATTAATAAACAATGCAAAAATAAGTAATTTGCTCATGTATCAATTTGTTCACTTACAAGTAGTTTCTATAAGTCCATGTCTAAATGTGTTTTCCTACTTAGCCTACATTGTAGTAGGACATATATTAACATATACCAAGAGGAAATGTAAACAAACATCAGTTCATACAGTAAAAGTCCACTGATATTTTAATTTTTGAAGTGTTCCTTCTTTCCTTTTTTTAGAAGTTTATATAAGGCAATGCATGGCAGAGAGCTCAGGGTATCTTATTTCCTCCTGAATCCTTCCCCCTGCCCCAAATTTATAAAACACTTGCACAGAGTTCACCAGGCAACTTGGCAATTACATTTGCAGAGGTGCTGCTCAGGTTTCTGCATTGCATTTGGCAGGGTCACCCGTGGTGGCTGCAGAGGAGAGGGTGAATAGGGTGGCTGGTGGTCAGTGGCCCTGGCTATCATTGCTAAGGGATGGAGGGAGGAATGCTTTAGGAATGCCAAGTGAGTCCCAGGCCTTGGTGGCTTTGCAGGGGAAGGAAGCTGCTTTTATTCAACTCTGCAAACACTTCAGAGAGTCGTCAAAGTCTCTGAAGCTCAGTAAGTTGCTCTAAAACTATTTAACTCTTGAGTGTGAATATTTGATATAAATATAGCTGTTCAGATTTAAAAAAAAGGCAGTGATCTGTGTGCATTTTGTTCCTGAATTAGGTTTCCCACGATTAAGGGTTTTGTTCTCTTTCCTCATTTAGAAGTATTCCCCCACCCTTGTTGCAAGTGTAAATTGCTCTCCTGTAATGAGATCAATGGACCTTCACCGATTTACAGTAGTAGAGAATAATTTGGCTCATTACGCATTTGATGAGATACGATCTGTGGTTATCTTTGCGTGGACAGATAGTAAAACATTAAGAACTAACAAAAAATGTCATATTCTCCAATACTGTGCTCTGGCTGTGTATACATGGATATATTATTACATATGAGTGGAGAAAAAATATCCGTGGGTCAGCTCAGATGGAGACTTTTCTCTGCTTCCTACTTCTGTTGTGAGACGCTGTTTTGTCGGGGTGGATAGAGGCTCAGGTTTAATCTTGGGTTCAGCACATGTCCTGGCAAAGGCCAGCTGCTCTTTACACAGGCATAACTGCAAAGTTCAATTGGGGTTTTTTTGTCTAATGGAAACATCCTAATGAAGTCTCTTACAGTGATACCAGAAGGATGTTAAGGGTGATTGTTTTGAGTCGCAATCAGGATTTAAAATCAAACAAATCACCTCAAAACTGGTTGTTCCTGTAATTTGGCTGAGTAAGTAATCCATCACCCTTTGACAGCCAGCTGGCTACAGGAAAGGCTCTCGCATTCCTGCAGGTTTCATGCAGACCCTCCAAACCTGTACCCCTGTGACAGCTCTGGTGAGTGGTTTGTGCTGCCTGGCACTCTTGATCCTTTGGGAAAAAGTTAAATGTGCTTTCTTAATTTTACTTTTTCTCCAAAGAACGTGTGTTGCAATGGTATTTTCTATGATATTAATACATGTTCCATCCCTGGTAATGGGAATTTTGGAAAGGGAAGTGAGAGTGTAAGATAAAATTGTGAGATGTGCGGAATGTACTTTAAAAGCACTAATGCACTAATGTGAGTTATGTGCAGGTCTTTTTCTGTAGTTTGTTTTAAGAGGTAAATAATTTTTGTTTCTCAAGTTTCTGCACGTCTCAAATTCACAACGTAGGAATGTGAATATTGCTGAAAACCTACTATTAAGACTTCTATTGAAAAGTAAATTTGAAAGAGATCTGCTGCTGGCCAGCTGGTTACTGCATGTTCTTTTCGAAGTACTTTGTAAAAATACTTTGTTTCCTTACATGCAAATGTTTTCCCCCTCTATAGAACACTCTAATGACTTCGATGATGATCTGGTTTATTCACGTCTTGTATGCAGACTTTTCTAGACTGACTTTTCGCCCTATAAATACACGTGGTGTTTTTACCAGACACACTAAAAGGAATGGGCATAAAATGTCTAAAGGGATCACCTTGAGCTTATAACCTTCATCCTTATAGTGTAAAAATTCAGAGTGCTTTGAGTTTTTCATATGGATGCCACTAGTGAATAGGGTTGGGTTATCTCTGTTTTTAGTAATGGCAGAGCTCTTTGCTAGGTTGGGTTTAGGTTTGGTTTGGGGTTTTTTGTTGGGGGGAGGAAGGGGTGGGCTGTGGTTTTGTTTTCAATGGAGAATGCTATCATGCTTATAATACTAGAACATTTTACACACTTTGTGGGTTAGGAAGCACTCAGGAGAACAAAGATGGCTTTGGTGAGGTGAAATAATTCTCCAGCCTCCTGGAGAATTTAACCATGCGCAGGAAGCTTGGGTTAAATTTCTAGGCCATGCTTCTTTAAAATTACTCTTTTCCTCCTCTCAGTTAACGCTGATGACCAGACGGAAGCGTTTTGGCTGCTCAGCTCCCTGCTGTGAATCAGAGACATTCTCTGGTGGCAGGAACCACAGATGGAATACCTGTAAGGGCATGGCAGTCCTTGGGGCTGCACGCTGTGGAAGCTTCGTTTTGTTTATCCAGCAGCTGCTCTGGAATGCGGCGTAGCAGCGCTGGGGTCTGTGCACAGAGCAGGTGCCCTGGCTGTGAGGGGGGGATCCTGTAAAAACCTCCTGTGCTCCAAATCCAACAGTGACGTCTCTGTAAATAACAAACATTAACTTCCTTAAATGTACTGTATTTTCCTTGATTTCTTTGCTCCATCTGATGCAGAATGCAGAAGATTCCTCTTGTCTGCCGTCTCCGAAACCTTTCTCTGGTGTTCAGTCATAATACTTGACACAGTACAGCCCCTGTGTCCTCGACATTGTGCTCCAGTAGTGCCCAAGCACGGCAATGATAGCAGACTGAAGCAGGAAGGATTTGTGGTGCTGAAGGAATTTTGTGTGGCACGTTTTCTGAGTGGTGTTCACAGGGATGGAGCTTCAGCACCTTCTCTGATGTCATGTATGATTGCGGTGGAAAAGAGCTCTTGGGTAAGGTTCCCTAAGCATAGTGCTTTTGAAACTTGAGCCTGTTTCTTTGAATTATTCTCTGAAGCTACCCAAAAGTTAATGCAAATCTTTTTAATCTTTGGTAATAAGTGATGTGATCCAAGATATCACGTGTTAATTAGGTGGCTGCATTTCTTGTTCCTGAAAACTTCCCAAGCCAAAGCTGTACTCTGAGCATGGTCTTGAAGTTCATCAGCCAGTTTTAGTACCTACAGCTTAAAACTGTCATGGGGCTTCTCTTCTCAAGTACAGCAGAAAACAAAAACTGATCATATATGAGAATATGCAGAATAATATTAGGAAGTGAATAAACCATGTTAAAAATTTTTAATAACTTTTGTAGGACCATAGTCTTTATGATGCCTAAAGCTGTTATTTTCAAAATCTTTTATGAAAATCTGGGGTTTTTATATTTTATTTTACGTGTCTATCATTTCATGCTGTTTAAGATTTCACAAGTGAATATGCTCTGCTTCTGTGGAAAAAGTTAATAAGCTCCAGATGTGATTTCATTCTCTCCAGAGGTAAATTTAAACCTAGTAATTCCTTAAAGGCTTTGAATCAGTCATTCTTCTTTTCTTTTCCTTAATACCTAGCTGATGAATTACAAAAGTAATTCAAACTTTGTTTTCCAGTTCTTTTCCTTTTCTGCTGGCAGCTGGCAATTCTTTTGCTGTGATGCATATCAAATCACAGCTCACTGAGGCTCCCTACAAACAGGAGTGCAAAGCTCTCACATTGCCATGCTCCTTGGGGTTTACACCTTTGGGTTGAGAATATGAAGTCATTGAAAACTGTTGATCTGACAACCCTTAGGAAATTTTGATTTTGCTATGTAAAAAAAAAAAAAAAAGAATTCCCACCACCCCTGGCTTAGAAAGTCATTACTCTATTGCTGCTCTTTATGCCATTTGCACAACCTTTCAGAATAATTTACTTTAGAAAATTGTGCAGTGAAAGAGTCTTGACAAAATCAGATTGAAGGCTCAAATAACAAAGGCTGCAATTGTAATGTTCCTACAGCTAATGAAATGTAATTTAACAAGTCAGTTCAATAATTTGCCTCTAAACTCCAGAGTAAAGTTTCATTCAGTGACTGTCAAATTTAAGATACCCTAAGCCTCACAGATAAAGCAAAGACCATGTTTATAGCCCATTTACACTGGGAGCCAGACTGCCAATGTGGAGCCCTGCCAGCTTGGGACAGATGAGAAACTGGCTCCCTACAGAGAGCATCAGATCTGTGATTTTTGCATCTAGTTTTTGACCCTGACATCCAATCCCGTAACCACAAGTTGAGCTGAACTGCTAGCAAACAGCAACTCTTTTTTTCCTTTTTTATTTTTGTTCCACAGTAGAAACATGTGTCAAGTACAAATAGTGAAGTTCATGTGCTGTTGTAGCAGCCCTCCTCACACCATTCTAGCAGAGGGTAAGATACCAAGTGCAATCACACCAAAAACCCCCTAGGAAAGTAGCACAGGGTGCTTTAATACTCTGGGAAGGGGCAGAAGACGATGAGGAAGCAAAGCTGGCCAAAGCAGGGACACTGTTAAAGTATTTTGTCAGACAAGCAGCACAACTGCAATGCCCTTGGTGTGGGAGGTGATTACATCCAAGCTGAGGTCACCATCAGCTGTTTGGTGTGGGGCCACACGCTGGACCTTGGGAGAGGCCAGTCACATCACTTACTGGATCAATTAAATACTGTAGGAATTTAGCATCCTACACTCAGTACATTGCTTTAGTGGCACTGGATGGATTAGATGGATGGATTTACCTTTCATGAACTTCGTACTTGAGAAACAGTTCGTTCTCCATTGTGGGCAAAGTGTAATTAAACAAGAATCTCAGAGGAATGAATCAGCTAAACCTATTCGTTTCTCCAGCTTCTTGCTTTTTCTTCAACTTTTGTGCCTAATATTAATTTGATTCTTTCAGATACAGACATTTTAATTGATTAAGGAGACCCTAGAGGTTGATAATACGTTGCCAACGTTTTTAACAATACGTTCCTTAAAAAAATCATCCATCAGCTTCATGCTCTTCTCAGAGAGGGGAAAAAGAAACCCATCAATTCTACATCCTTCACCTTGTTCCCCAAAAGATCCGTCGTTTCTTCTTGTTGCACGTCTGGTTTAGTACTTCCTAGCTTGCATTGATTTTTTGTGTGCCTTCAGATGAGGGTAGTTAATATTCCCAGAAGTGATGATGGAAGAAACATACCCTGTTCCTTCTATGGGAAATGGTTTGGGGGACCTCTTCTAATGAAGGCTCTGTGAACAGTTTGCCCTGCATTAATGGGGCTGCCTTTGAGAGCAGTGGGTACTGAGGGATTCCCTGACTGAGCAGGACTGTCTCAATCCTAGGCTTGGACATGAGCTGTTAAGAGGTGTGCTAGGATCCAGGTCTGGATGGGCAGTCCTGCCAGGAGTTTATGCTCCAGAGACTTTTCCCTAGGTGAGTGTAAGTGGTTCCCATTCACTGTTACAGTGCCATGCAAAGGACTGAAGTTTTTAGGACTTAGGGAGAACCACAAAGAACTGCACTAGTGGACCAAGAGGGAACCCTGTGAAGCTGAGCAAAGAAAAATGCAGGGAACTGCACCTAGGAGGGAATAAGCACAGGCTGGGGGACAGCTGCCTCAGTAACAGCACTGCAGGAGAGGACCTACAGGTCCTTTTGGTGAACAAGCTGAAAGTAAGTCAGCAGTGAAGGGCAGCGACAGAATCACAGACCATAAAATCATTTAGGTTGGAAAAGACCCTTTTGATTATTAAGTCCAGCCATGAACATAACGCTGCCAAGTCCTCCACTAAACCATGTCCATGATTAAAAAAGAGCACAGATGGTATGTCAAGAGAAGTTCCCCCTAGTCAGCAGTAGATAGGTTGTATCTGGAATCCTGTACCCAGTTTTGGGTCCTTCTCCCACAGAAGAAAGGCTTTCCATTTCAGACTGAAGGTTATCAAGATAGCAAGGAGGCTGAAGGATGGAATGAAGGACCGAGAGAGGTGGGAATTGTGACTTAATGTGTCCCAGTGAAAAAACTCATTGAAGGAGAACCTTATGAATGGTTTATAAATAAGGCCTCATCCTGAAAGTGTATGGCAGCAAAAGGATTTCCTGTTAGGTGTAAATAAACAACTTTCATGGTAAGGATGATCAAATATCAGCACAGATTGCCCAGAGAGTATTCAGAGTCTTCATCCTTGAAGATATTCAGAACCTGACAAAACAAATGCTTGAGAAGTCTGATCTAACTTCAAAGTTAACCTTGCTTTCAGCAAGGACATACGACTTGATGATTTTGAGGCCTCTTCCAGTCTTAATTATTCAATGATTCAATTAAAATCTTTATGAACTCTTTTGATTTTTATCAGACTGCTAGTCAGGTGTTTCTCATGGAAAGCGTTCTTCAACCCATAATTGCTCCTGATTTGAAACACTGCAGCTAACTCTTTTATCCAAAAAGAGTGTATGCCTCACCTGCAGGGGAAGAGAAGGGATTTGTTTTCTTCTTTCCAAGCCAAAATTATCTTAACCTTGTTTTCAGGAATGAAAGGATTATATATTGTTTTACCTGTTTTAGGGTTTTTTTCTGTTCTTTCTCAAAAGTTCTGTTGTTCTTGTGCTTCCAGGCAAAGCCTATTAGCTTGGCAGGATGCATGGCTTTTTGGCAAGGCCGTACTGAGTGAAGTAATGCACAAAAAGTTTATGTTCAATGAGGATTTGAACAAGTCGGTAAGACTAGGGATGGATGGAAGGGAAGCCTCAGAGTAGAGAGCATGATGAAAATCAGAAAGTGGGGGAAAAGAAGGAAGCAGGACAGAAAAGTAAGGGGAAGGGACTAAAGAGTGATATCTTTGCTTTGTCCTAGGTCGGGCTCGTTCAGTGGTGTGCTCAGAAGCTGGCCAGCCTTCTGTTTATATTTTGCAGAAGGGCTGTGATAAATAAGGCAAGGCAATGCAGGTGATGAAGTAGCAGGCTGGACTGAACTGATCCATTCAGTCCTATCCATTACCCCCGAGTTCCCTAGTGAGGCTATGTCACTTATCTGAATTTTCCCTTTTCTGAATTTTCCCTTTTCTGAGGTTTGAGCTGTGATTTGAGAATCTCAGCACAAAAATGATGAGCTGCAGCTGAAAAGTATTGGGATTGTGCTAGAAGATACCACATGGTGTAAGCCCTCTTGCCTGGGTGGCACAAGTTGGGCATCCCAAACTGACGGATGCTTTTGACATTAATGTGCGTGGCTCAGTCCCCTGTGTAGAAAGTGAGGCTGGAAAGATGGAGATTATCAGTATCGATGGCTATTCTTGCAGTGCTCGTTTATCAGTGTTAAGCACCACAGGAAAGCAAGTGAGGAAATTGATAACTCCGTCTTCATGACTCAATTCCTTAAATACTTTTTACCTTTTTCACTGGGTAAGGCAGCAGTTCCTTCCTGGCCAAAATATAAAGAAGAAAGAGGAAGGTTGGACATAGTGCGTCAATAGAAGGCAACTTAATTCTGGCATTTCTAAGTATTGACTTGTATGATGCTAATGTATTCTCGTGAGTAACTTTACTTATAAAATTGTGTTCCTATTAGTTTTGTCAATTTTTTTGTTGTAAACATTGGCCCTAATGATTCCTCTGAAGCTTCTCAGTCCGCTTGCATTACTCAGCATTACTGATGTAAAAGGAGAAGTCCAGCTCGTCCTGTTCAGTTCACTCAAAGAAAAGGTAAAATTGTCTTTCAGAGGCTGAAACCGTGTTCTGCTGCACGGGTTTCCAACAGTTCTGTAACCTCACTGATAGTGAATACATATTTCTTTTGAATTTTGGCTCCTGCTTGTGATACTGTTGGAGCCTTTATTTTTAGAGTTGCTATCTTTTCTCCCGCTGCCATATCTGTCTGCTGAGTGTTGCACTCCTGCCAAGTTACACTTGCTCTAGACACAACATAAACATAATTACATGTAAGAAATGTGAAATCACTGTGAAAAAGGGGTTTAGTTTCAAAATAATTTCACTTTAGTACTGTTTCTAGTCTTAATCCTGTCTGTCTAAAGCAAGGGTTACCTGTTGTTGATGTGTAAAGGGTATAGTGTGCTTTAGCTCTTTTCACTGCCTGGAGTTCTGAGATGCCACAAGAGACGAATTAATAATGACACTTTATGTGTATTAATGGAAAAAAAAAATTGTTGTTTTCATACTGACATCTGAAAGGGATCACTAAAACTGTGAAATAAATTGTGTCTGGGGGAAGAAAAAAAGAAAATATAGGAGAAAAAGATTTTATCTTTCTTTAAAAAAAGGTGTCACTCATAGTAGATGATCAGGAAAGGTTTTATTCATTGTCCCCTGAGGTCTGTCTTCATCCCAAGTTTATTACTTTTCTGATTATTAAGGCTATCATGTAAATCACAGGGAAAATTTGACCATGTTTTGAGAAAATAAAATATTTGTGCTTGAGGACTGATTACTTTGATGCTAAGAAAAGAAGAAAAGGGGAAAAAAACCCCAGCAAAACAAAAACCACGAACAACTTTGTTTGACTCGCATTAGTTGAGAAAACTCCTGGTTTTAGTTAACACTGAAGAGTAAAACTTTGAGGTTGAACTTGTGTAACATGCATTACTTAAACATTGCTTTGATTAATTATTTTTGTTAAACTTGTGGCAGAGTCACAGAAACAGAACTGAATTGGTAATTTGGATGAGTTCTGGTATCTGATCCAGTGCTGGTGCAGAAGGATGTAGCTGTACATCACAGCTATTATAGCAACAGAGACCCATTGAAAACAAATTTTTGTTAGCATCTAATGTAGCTGTTATGCAAACACATATGCAGTTGATTTTAAAATAAAAAAAAAGTTCACTGAGAGGCATGGAAGTAGTTGAATATAAAATGTTAATTTTACTCCTGTTTCTCTTCTGTGTGATGTAGGACTGTTTGATATCTGGTGAGACTAAAAACGGTTTGATTCTCCCTTATCTAGGTAGTTTTCTGCAGCTGGGAAGTAAAAGTGGTGCCACAAGCAATGATGAAGGGAAGGAATTGCATTAAGTAATTGCAAAGCAAGGCACGGATGAACCCTAGTCCAGAAGACAAGGCTCTTGGTGAGGCTGCACAGTTCATGCATGAAGTTCTTCTCTAGGACTCATTAGACTAAAACGAGCTCTAGAGAAGAGGCCCCAGACTACTCTGATGCTGAGTTGTGAGCCCAAGAGAATGTTATACTACCCTTGACCACACATAGGGCAGTGTCTTGAAATGATTTAAAGCAAGGAGGAAAAAAAAAAAGAAAAAAGGATTCCGTGGCTATTCGTGTGAATCTGTGAATAGTGGCAATGTTTCTGCTGGCCTGAATAACTTTCAGGCTCATTTCTGAAGTTCCTGGCAGAGCAGCCCTGGAGCTGTGAGGTCTGCGCCCCACTCTTCCCCTCCTCTTCACTCAGAGGCTGGTGGCAACTCGTGCCCTGCCTGTGCTCAGCCTGACATTGTGCAGAAAGGATGCTCTGTGTGCCTTCTTTCTGTGGTGGGGGACAAAAAATAAGCTTGGGAAAGAGGGATACTCCAGACCATGTGTTTTGAAAGTTCTCCTCTGCAGGGAAGGATTGGTGTGGCTGGATTGGTGAAAACCCGGCTCTTCTGTGTCTGCTTGCTGCATGCCAAGATAAGATACAGTTGTGAAATGGAGCAACCTATTTAAAAACATTCTTCATTGTTAGAGAAAAACGTGGGTATGAAAGAGGGAAAGACAGGGTTGTGATGTGGGTTGGTCGTACTCTTGTAGCACCCATTTAAATTCGCATTTATATTTTTCTAATACGCTCATCTCGTTTTTGCCTCAGAGCTATTTTAATTGAATTTGCTTGTTCTGCCTGCCATTTAGCTGCGAGCTGCCCTGACTAAAACCAGTTCCAATGCAATAACAAACCGAGCTGTTTCACTAAATTTCCGGCATTAAAAGCAGCTGACCTTCATGTGCTGTGGGAAGAGTGGGGGGGTCTAGTGGGCCTGATGCTGAGAGATGCACGCAGAATCAACTGCACGCATAGTTGGATGAGGAATTATTGTAATTGCACTAACTGTCCGTATTAAACACAGTTGCTGTCTTTTCATGTGCGAATGTGTGTGTGTAATTTTCAAATATTGTCTGCATTTGAATTGAATTATCAAATGGTCTGTAATAGTAGGCTAGAATTCTTTTGGAATGAGTGTATATTTTGTAATAATTAGTTTATTACTAAGCATAATATAGCTGTTTCTCTTGAATGTACTTTTTCCATTTATTTAGAAAAAGGTGTTTTAAAAAATTCTCAAACAAATACAGCATTGCTGCTCTTGGATAAAACACAAATAAAGGAATTGAGTCAGAACTGTACAGCTATTAAAAGTGTCTTTGTCTAATTTGTAACACAGAGCAGTCAGACAATGCACTGTTTCTCTCTGACATTATATTTCTGTTGGTTTTGTTGGACTTGGCCACCAGGAATATCAGACTGCACAGGGCAGGGACATCCTTGCATCATTACACTGATGAGTTTTCCCATCCTTTTCAATGGTGACGACTTCACCCACTGAACTGTTGAGATTAGGCCTCTTTGTTGCAGGGAGGAGTATCATGTTTGCTTATGCAAAGCTACTGTGGCAGATAGTATGGGTAGAACAGACTTTATTTTTTTTTTTCCACCTGTGCTGTACTTGCGGGACTCCTGATAGTCTGTTTCAGGCTCTTGTTGAGTGAGTGATAAGATTTTCAAACAGAGGTTTAGAAAGTCTCAGTTGTTTCTCAGTGGCTTGGTTGGAAAAGAATGTGTTGAGATAAGGCCTGTCAGTAGCGCCGATGGGTAACCTATGTGCAAACAGAGAGGTGGCTTATTTGTGTGGTTTATAATGCTGCCTTAATTCTTAGTTTTATAAACAACCCAACTGCTCAGGCAGAGCAGCGGTCTTGTGAAATCTGATATAATTATTGGCTGCTGCCAGAGAGCAGGATATGCATTAGGAAACGGTATGGAGGAAGCAGGGCTGCTTCTGTCTGACCCCTCCTTTCCTCTCACCAACGTGCTCAGAGTCAGTGCAGCTCTCAAATCAGATTTGAAACCTGTTTGTTTAAGCAAACTGTTTGCTCTGATTCTGGTCTTGAAAATCATAGAATCATTACGATTGGAAAATACCTCTAAGACCGTCGAGTCCAACCAATAAGCCAGCTCTGCCAGATCCACCACTAAACCATGTCCGTAAGTTCCACATCTATGTGTTTTTTTAACACTTACAGCAATGCTGATTCTACAATTTCACTGTTCCACAACTGCCTGTTCCAATGCTTGTCAACCTTTTCAGTGAAGAAATTTTTCCTAATATCCTTCTATTGCTTAGAATAACTTGAGGATAGCACTTCATAAAATCACTTACTAGAAAACATAATAGGTGTTAGAACAGGTGGATGCATTCTCAGCGTAATAATGAACACTTGGACAAAATGTCTAGGTTTTTTTTTCTCATTCTCATGGCCCTGATTAGTTTGATTTTCTTCTATGCTAGAAAATAAACTTTGTCATAGTACAATGAACACTACAAGAAGTAAAGAAAATGACAGTCTATAGCGGTATAAGAAGCCTGGATAAGAGCAGGTCCAAATATTGGCTGTCCACTAAGGAGTCTGAGATGTACAGTGCTATTATTAACGAAAAATTTTTTAAAAGTTATTTTTGTTGTGATTTAAGAAATGTCACATGACTCAGCATGATTTATACCACCTCTCCTTTCCATGTTTGTCATTTGAGTAGCTGTTACAACAGCAGTTTTCCCTTCCACAAGTTATTTTACTGCTCTTTGGAACAATAATGCTTAAGCAAAACAGAGATATACAGATCTGGGTAGGAGGAAAAAGAGGGAAATGAAACTCTCAAAAAGACCTGGTATTTTTTTATTTTCCCAAAGATATGTGTATAAAGTGAACCTGGTGTAGGAACAAGTATAGCAACATTGGAACTTTGTGAAAGAAATATAAAATACAGTTGAAAATTACATTACTGCTACATTGCAATGCTTTCAAAATGCTTTCTCTGGTAAAAAATTCAGGCCGGTTCTAGTCTGCTCCACTTGTTAGTATTTTCATCTCATCTCTTCCACAAAACCTAGATTTTTCAGGTCAGATTCATTGTTGGTCCTTTATAGCAAACAAGGTTGATCACATCCCGGTACTTAAAATGTAGTCTTCCTACAATGTGATCCTGATATCCTCTGGAGTCATGCTCAGGCATGTATTTGCTCGGAACACCGGCTGTGTTCTTCACCTCTCCAGCCCCCTTGTTCTTGAGCATGGTGGTTGCAGAGACGAGTTCCCACTACAGGTCTCTGGAAGGTGGAGGTGCTCCCTGGGCTGGTGCAAGTTCAGCGTTGGCTGCATGATTACAGGTAGCTGTCGTTTCTGTCTCTCACTCCTCTTCAAGTGTGACATCTGTGTGCACAGGTGTTGCCCATATGTAAAGCTCATATTTGTGAATGCCTGCGTATAGTTATAACTACTTTCTGTGGGCTAAGTAAATTGTACTCAAAATATTCCTTATCCTTTAACTTAGTGAGTCTTATACTGCTGTAGACATTTCAAAAATGTCTTTATTTTTCATCGCTTTCTTTTTCTTTTGTAAGTAAGCAAAAAATAATTGAACTTTTCCGTACACAACGCAAATGTTTTATAGATTTCAGGCACTAAAAGAGGTAACAAGAAGTGGTTGAGAGCGGTTGCTGTACTCCTGGTACAGAAGCTGAGCGTATTAAAGACTTCAAAGACAAGAAAGTAAGATGTAACGTGCTACATTATCTCATCATAATAGCTCAGCTTGCATGTACATAATGCATTGTAACTGCTGTTTTATGGTGAGTTTTTCAGATGCTGTAATTGCCTGGTGAACATTGCTTTACTGTGTTCATTGACTGATGAATTCTATACAGACTTTAGACACATCACATAATAGGATGTCTGGCAAGTTGCAACGTGAAATTTTTATTTGATTAGCCTAAATAAAATTGATAAATAATAGGGAACATAATTTTAGCTTTAGAGAGGCTTTGAAGAGGGTAAGCGAATAAAATACCCACATTGATGATGCAGCCTTCTCAAGAGACCTTATAATTCACGTGCATTTCAAGATCACAGTCAATTACAGAAAAACAAAATTTTGCTTTGCTTTACTTTGTAAATTCATCATTGGGGAGTTTAACCTCAGAAGTCCTTACTTTAATCATTGTAGTGGACATATAACAGAGTATTTGATTTCATGGGTGTTGTGGAGTATAGAAAATTTATTTCTCTCAAAGGCTAGACCTTTTGTCATGTTATTCCAAGAATTGTTCATTAAAAGTTAGGGTTTAAAATTATTATTATTGCTGTTATTGTCATTATTATTTGCTGCTCATTAAAAATAGGGGAAAGGAAATCAAACTGAAAACCTGCCAGTGAAGAATTTACTGATGACATGAGAGCACTTTCTTTTTGAAGATCATTTCAGAGTACTACACAAAAATGATCCTGCTCTCTGAAGGGGTTTGGCACGCTTGCACCCCAAGAAATGCATCACCACAATTGTGGTGGATACTCAAGGCTGAGTTCTGTGAGAATAAGTCACTCTATCTCCTGCCTTTTTGCTTGAGTGGAACATGAGAACACAAGCTCATGTTTCATCATTCATCTGTGTAATCACTTTCAGGTTCCTTCAAAGAGTGGCAAAATCCCCCACAAAGTAAAATAAAGCAAGACTTCATAGTGCTTAATGCAAAGCAGAGGGTGGCTGGCGCAGGGGAAGACACGGAGGCTCTGCGCCACGAGGCACTGTTACAGCATCTTTGATGCTAAGCATTCAAATCCACGCTGTGCAGTGGTATGAGAAACACAGAGGAGTGGTGGTGGTGTAGCCATGGTGGTCTAGGATGGATAGTCTAGAGAGGCAAACCTTGTCTCTCTCTCTCTCTAAGGGCCATGTTTTGCTTTGGTGTGAGCTCAGCCCTGTGCAGCCCTAGCAGGCAGGTTCCTGTTTGATCAATCGCAGTGTATGTTGTGGTAGACGACCAGCGTGAGCAGTGCTGCCTGTCAGCATGCACACAGCCAGGGCATATGCTCCTTCCTGCCTTGCAGAAATATCCGGAGGGGTATCCAGAGTGCTGAGCTTGGTGGGGTAAGGATGGAGTCTAGAGGACAAGGAGCAGTAATAAAACCTTATGAATACAACCTTTCCCATACGTCATGCTCATCTTTCCAATTTTTCTCCCCAAAATGTGAAAGGAAGATAGGAGAGCAACTCATTGAAGTCATCTGAACCCTCTGAAAGCTGTTTTATGAGTTCATTTATCTAGCTTGCTTGTGTTTCTTTGTAACTTCTTTCTTCTGACAAAAATAACTCTTGGACTATAGATTAGCTGCTGTACAAATAGCAGTAAAATGGCCCAAAACTCCACGAATGGACTCAATAACAAAGTCAGAATTGGAGAGGTTTGGGGCATTTTATTCCAAACTAATTGAATTATAGAATTTTCTTGCAATTTCAAAGGCAACAACTGTGCTCTGCCTATTGTGTAAATGTAATGCTTTGTATCAATGCCACTGTTTATTTCCTTTGAGAAAATATTTGTAGGTTTCATTATTTCTTACACTGTGTGTCTTTTCAGGAGAAAACAATGTCTTAAACTGAAAACACTCCTTTTCCAGCCTTACTGCCCTTGTCTGGCACCTCAAGCGTCAGCAAGGTCTGGTTCCTTTGGCTGAGAAAGGATTGTTCATGGTGCATGTTAACAGGTGCAATGGCAATTGCAAACTTGTCCTAAGCAGATGGGTCAAGATACCAAAGTGCAGAGTGATGCAATCCATCACCATGATCTCGTCAGAGTAGAGCAGGCAAGTTGGGAAACTGAGGACCAGACCCATTTGTAAGCCCTGATACTATTAACATGATTTTATCTTGCAACAGACATTCCAGTCCCACTTTTTGTGTTTGTTACTTTGTTTTGAGAGGCGAGCTACATTAAAACCCGGAAAAGTGCGGGTGCTTGGCTGCTCTGATTGGCATGTTAAAGAGGGCCTCGAAATAATTTGACTGAAGTTTGAGCAAAATGAGTTCAAATGTAGAGGAGAGTGTAGCCTGGATCTCTTTGGTTCACAGGCTCTTTGTAAATACATTATTTTAATTATGTATTTGAAACCACTGACACATGCCTGACTTTAGCTGTCACCAGTGGTGCTGTGTCAGCCCCCAGGTACACGGAACAGATGTTTGCTTATTCCTGGATTTGGGCAAGGAATGGAAAGACAGTGTGTGTTTTGTGTGTCTTTTGCCCATGAAATAGATTTTTCAACCTGAATATTTGTTTAGATTTTAGTTTCAACCTTAGAAACTTCAGCACACAAATTATTTCCTTTCTTTCTTTCTTTTTTTTTTTTTTTTTTCCCGAGGTGATGACAGGAATTACTGCATTTATTTTTCCACCAAGAACAAATTATGCACCCAAAAATTTTCTGAGAAAGCAGCAGAGCATCTCTTTTTCTAAATGCAGGATCCTTACGTAAGCTTGTGCATTCCTATCAGCCTATTTTTCTGAGTGACTTTTTTAAAGCAGGAGAGCTGGCCTGATGCTTAAGGCATCGAGGATGTTGCTTGGCAACTTTGGGCCGTGCATGCGTTTCTGTGGGAGCAGCTGGACAGATGTTTGCACACAGGCTGACTGGGAGCAGCGCCTGGTGGTGACCGAGTAAACCCAGCCCTAAAATTGTTTCAAGAGACGTGCGATAAAGTAAACATTTGCACTGTGAGAGGCTGTTCATGACACTCGTTATTTGGAAAGTGTAAAAAGCTTTTCAAGAGGTGAGAGGCTGAGATGCCTTTCTTGGGTATTTTTCAGCTCCTAGGGGACAGATACATACGATTCATCATTTGGGTGAGTGAAATTCGTTTAGTTTAAAGCTGGGAGTTGAAGATGATGGTTTGTTTTGGTGTTGCCTTCCCCCACCCCTCAACTGTAACAGTGTTATTTTCATGCTATTAAGAGGATTTACCCTTCAGAGATCCCAAGGCAGATATCCCACGGCTGTTTTGCAGGTCTGTGTCCACTTAGCAATTGGCTGCATTTCAGTTAGAAAGAAAACAGTGGAGTGTGAACCTCTGCTGCTTTCTATTCTGATATACAATTTGCTGGGTGCACACAAGGCATCTAACTTTAAGGTATGCCATTATATTTGCCAAGGGAAAAACACAGAAAACCTGAATCAGTAAGTAACCTCCAATTTTCCCTGTGAGTACTGATAGTGAGAGTGAGTTGCAGGGGGAGTAAGCTGTTGAAGCAGAAGGAAGGGATGAATGTCTCTTCACTACCTTCGTTTTTACTGGCAGTGTCCCATGAATTGAATGTGAGACTTAAACTGTAATCTGAGTCAGATCATGTTTTAATGCATTTTGAAAGCGTCTGAGCAGCTATAAACGTCAGGTGGAGGAGCTCCTGGCTGCGTGCAGAGGCTGTTTGCTGGAGGTGGGCCGGTCCCTGTGAGCCCTGCTCAGGTGGGGGCTGAAGGTTAGGGGTATAATTTTGACCAGTTGCTCACATAAATAAAGGCTGATGCCCAACATCACCATCTAATGCCAGCACAAGCTGGCACAGCCCCCAAAAGAGGCAGCGGTGTGATATTGCTGTCATTCTCACTGCTCATGTCACACCACACCACCCACTCCTCAGTCTCGTACTGATGAGATCTCACAGGAATCGTAGTGAGGAATTGATCAGTTTTATTGTCTCTCCTCCATTTTCGGTTCTAACTTGAAAGGGTTTGCCTGCTTCTTCCCACGGCCTTAATAAATATTTGTAGT
The DNA here is from genome assembly GCA_013397055.1 of Pachycephala philippinensis. Classification (NCBI taxonomy): domain Eukaryota; kingdom Metazoa; phylum Chordata; class Aves; order Passeriformes; genus Pachycephala; species Pachycephala philippinensis. The sequence continues at coordinate 4,033,113 of VWZT01004606.1, forward strand.
GACTTAGTGAAAAGGGGCAGGAGCAGGGTGGAGGTGGGAAGGAGCAGCTGGGGAATCGTGGGATTGATGGAGACTTTTCTCCTGTTGGTATTGCAGATGTCTAACTGACTGGGAGAACGTGGCAAACTGGGCCAGGGACAGGCTGTGAGGAACAAGGGTGACATCTGGCTTGGTGGGCTCAGAGCCACCGGGCACAGCCCCAGGTCCTTGTTTTGTGAAGAGCAGCCACTTCTGCTGTAAAGTTCTGTGCAAGGAAAGATGTAAGAGCAAGATGAGGCATTGTACTGGGAACAACTGTGCACTTTTCTAACTAGAGGCAGAGAAATTACAGTGCATAAATTGGGGTTTTGCTTTCTTGTTGTTTTTTCTTCAAGAAGTGTATTTGATAGATTAAAAACACCAGCTCTTCCCCTTTCTGTGAGTTTACTTATTGTTGTCCAACCTGAATTTTTCTACTCTTCTGTCACTCTGAGAGAATGAAAATGGAGAGGGATAGTTTGACAGGAAAGATAGTCAGCAAACCTAAAGTTCTTGTTCAGACATGCCAGGTCAGAAGTGTTTTAATTGTAAGGAATCCTTGAGCCTGAAGTAATCCTTCAACCATTAAAGAAAGCAACCCGGGACATCTTAGCATATAAGACAATATAGATAAACAATAAATGTGTTCAGTTTTGAGCAGGCCTTCTTACCTTTTCCCAATAACCTTTTTGTATGATGATAAGCATAAACATTCATTGTACTTTAAACGAGGACCTACTACTGCTTCCCTTAATTGCTATTAACCTTCATTAAGATGAGAGTTGAACTGTGTTGGGTGCTATGCAAACACTCATTAAAGTGCCTTCCCTCCCTGGTAAATCTTGCAGCTAACGAAGACAAATGATATAAAAGCAGTTGGGGGCTATGCCTATTAACCTGGCCACTGAGAGTTGTTTTATTATAGGTGTCATGAGAAAGAGGTATCTTAAAGTGGGATTTGTAGAAGGCAGTTATGATTCAGGATGGCATTTCTATTTCTGATAATAGCCCATAAATATAAGCATTGATTCTTCTGTGACTTAGTGAGACTCTGGCTTATGCTTAAGGTAAACTTCAGCTTAAGTCCTTCTCTGAATTAGATAAAAAGACATAGTAGAGCTAAAAATAGTTTTATAACTGAAATGCAAGACTGGGATTAATGGTATGGAAAAGAATGAAGGAAGCAACCCAGTAAAGGAGAATGGTCCTCCATAGAGATGGTTGCCATCTGGGAAGCTTGTGGTCCTAGAGCTGCTAATAGAAAATGAGAGTTGTCCTTGACTCCCTTATTGTTAGGCTGTTCAGGAACCTTACTGAAATGAAAATAAATTAGTACTAACTGCATATTCCGTTGTTGGTTTCCTGTAGTCAGTGTATATTAAATCAGAGTACAGTTAAACCTTATTAATGACTATGAATAAACAAAATAAATCAAAAATTAAAACCTTAACTGAGATGAAAATGTTCAGTTTATTATTCTCTCTGAAAGCTAACTCTTGTATGTTTTGGACACGGCCTCAGGTACATCCCATAGCATCATGTATCCATAAAATGTGGCTACCTTGGCTCATAATGGGCACTGGAGAACTGCAGCAGGAGGTAATCCTTGATAATCCAGTTAATGCTCTCAGTCAGAAAGTAGCCACAGATATGAAAGTGGCAAAGGGCAGCACTGAATTAGTTGCAGTAAATCTTCTATAGGCAGGATTTCAGTTGCAAAGCACTGGGGCCAAATTTACTTATTGTTCCTTCAGTAGTCTTAAAATGGAGTGGATTTGGCAGTGGCTGGCAGAGTGAGAGTTACTTCAGACAGCAGACCAAATAAATCTCTTCACTGAGGTCAGTAGACCAGTGTCAAGAACGAAGCTGACCTGCTGTGTCACTGAGTGCTCCCAAACGATAGCTCATCTAAAGGTTTACTGCTTACATATTTGAAGGCAATGGTAATATTGGCCAATTAGTGGGCATTATGTTTGTAGTGAGTGAAGACAGAAATAGAAGATTTGGTTTGTTTTCAAAATCTTACCTTCCTCTGTTCACAGTGATCATTTTTAATTATGAGAATTTTGTTTCATTGCCATGCAGAAAGTTAAGCTGCATGAGTCATGGACAGAATGGTTTGCTTTTAATAAATGGAAGTGGATACGGTAATAATAAAAAAAAAAAATTTTAAAAAATCAGTTTGACTCCAAACCCATCTGCCCGTCTAGACAGATAGTGCCAAGCTCCTGTCTGCTAAGAAGTATCTTCTTAATAATGCTGTACTAATGCTAGTACTTTTATAGTACTTGCCATTTTTCAAAGTGCTGTGCCCAGCTAATTCATCGTTGGCTGGACTTGAGACGGCCTTTTGCTGAGTTTGATAGCATTTTTGTGTCTTGGTTTTCTGTTATGTGCTATTTTGAATGCCATGTCCAATCAATTACGGAATCACAAGAATGTTTTAGGCAACAGTTCCCAGAGCTGGGCAATAATCCTTGTCCCTGTTCTTCCAGGGTTGCCTATTCATCTTTTCCTGGCAGAGACCATGTGTCTCCCCATTCCTCTCCCCTACAAAAAAAGTCCTTGTAGTGGCCAAATGCTTTGCACAGGCCTGTTTTCCTTACTGTTTTCCTCTGACTGGAACCCCACGGAGAAGGGGTGTGTATGGGGTGGGCATGTGGGTGGGTGTGTGTGTTGACACCTCCTTCCCCTCCTCTAATTTACCTGCTTCATGTCAGAGGCTGTGTTTGCTATTATTCTTCCCTGGCTTGTTGTTCCTCCCTTTGAAGGGCTTTCCCCCTTTGAAGGGCTTTCCCCAGCAAGTTGCATGTGTTCACCAAAGGGGAGAAATTGGAAAAGCAAAAGAAGAGAATGGAAGACAGAGGTTTCCACCTATTTTACCCCCTTCCCAAGCTATGTGTCATTCTCCTCAGTGACTCTGACTCTTGCTCATACAGTTGGGTCCTGCCATCTCAATACAGAAAATGGAGAAAATACAGGGAAGGTGTGTGGTACAAGGGGAAGGAAAATGCTTTGGAGGGAAGATGAAGAGATACCTCTTTTAAGGGCTGAGGAGGAATAGGTGGTTGGAAGGTCCCTGGCCAAGAGGTGTGGTGCTAATGGAGGGAGGGGGAGAATGGGCCAAACTGGATATGAGAAGAGGAAAGGGGATGAGGTAGCAGGAGCAGGCTGGGAGAAGTGTTCTGCAGTCAGGGAAATGGAGAGGTGATGGTGTGTGGGTAGTGGCACGCAGGCAGCTCATGTCTAGAGCAGCAGGGTGCAGAGGGTTCAAAGGCTGTGCGTTCAGAGCGACTGCCAGTGTGTGGCATCTTGCATCCCACCCTAGCTGGTGCTGGTTTTAAATAAGCAAGATGTAGGAGTTAAAAACTCCTCCGTGGCAGGCTGCAGGGGCTGCCTGACTTGTTGCCAGCAGGGCCTTACGTAGAGGTGAGAAGGGACTGCCTTGGGCTGCACCAAGCCTGATGCATTGGGAGTTGAGATGAGTGGAACTCAAATGGGAACCATTTGCTGCTGACATCTAGGACTGAAGCACCACCTCCACAAAGAAAAGAAAATAGCAAAAATAAAATTATTGCCCCATAGCAAGGTAGGAAATCTTCTCGTGCTACCTGGACTTGTCATCTGGTGTCTTCCTTTTGTGTAAATGGACACTGAGTTAATGCCAGTGAAGTGCAGGGGGATTATTCGCATTTCCCACCAGTGTAAGAGGAGTATGGATTCAGGCTTGCTATAAATTACTGAAAAAACATTTTTTTTTCGAAAAAGAAATAATATTAAGAACAGCTGATTCACAGAAACCTAAACTTCCTTGGAGCTTCCTTCTGACAAAAGTCATGACAAGTTGAGCAACTAACCCACTTTGAAGTTAGAAATTAACACTTGAAAATGAAAAAAAAAAAATACTGTGAGTGTTGAGAGCTCTGAAACTTAGGCCCATATTGGTAGCCCAGAGGTACCAGCTCCCTTTAATCTGTTGTGAAGATTTCCTGTTTGTAGAAGCAGCCTGTTAATACCACTTGATGCTTTGAGGTTAAATCAATGTGCTGGAAGCCTTCTAGATCCTCAGATGAAAGATGCCATTATGTATGCAGAATATCCACAAAAGGGATCACAGAGAACAGTGTAACTGTGGGGCAAATCTGCTTGCAGTACTGCTCAAGGACAGCATGGGTGGCTGGGGAGCACTAATACTCCTGTGATGTGTCTGCTTAAAAGTGATGTCAACACCTTCCCTCTGTTATGGGCAGTGCAAGAGCCGCCAAATGTCGAGCTGGTAAATTCTTGCTTGTTTATTCACAAATATTTCTTAAGTCTCCTAGCTTGCTTTTGAGACTCAATTTGATTCAGAGCAACTCAGTCCTTTCCTTACTTTCCTCTTGTGTTTTTTTTTTCCAAATCAAACCTTGTTAACTCTAATGTGCGTCTTAGCTGTCAAGTCCATTCCCTTGTGATTTGTGATGGCTTCCAGAGCTCCTGGTGGAAAAGAGTATACAAGTCCTGTTATTTCAACTGCGTGACCAGAGGTATGCCCTCTCTTAGTTGATGGCATGCATTTTTCTTTTGAACTCTCTTTCCTTCTCAGGCACATTACAGTGTGCCAGTTCTGCTGAACAGCACTCTTGCATAGCAGGTGAAGAGGGCGGTGTGTGTCTGGCTACGATTCCACATGAAATACAGAACGGCACCGTTTTGCAGATCTGAGAAATGGTATGCTGCTGCCTACTGTCAAAACCTCTTTCTCTTAAATCCCCCTGAGATTCTGCTAATTAAAAGAGCTATTCCCTGCCCCTCGCTCCCATCTTGGTTCATATCAGAGCCCTCAGTGTAATTTGGATCTCATAAGTTTTGGGAGTTCTCTAAATGCCCTATCTAAAGAGAGAATGAGCCTCATTTATCCACTTTGCTGTACCAGGATTGAAGGTGCAGCATGAGACTGCATTGATCTGTCACTCTTCTGCAGCCAAGCCATCACTGCCCTTCCTGTGGTCAATTCCTCCTCTGGAAAAGAGCAAGTTCAGCTGCTTCTGGTCCCCCAGAGAAGCAAATGAGCAGTGCCTCTGAGCATGGTGATGCAGCAGAGTCTCAAACCCAACAGCTACTCCTATGTGTGTAGAGTGGAGAAGTCAGTTTTGTGCTCTAAGAGGAGCTATGTATTTACCACATTGGAATAGTGCAAGTAGCATTAATCCCCTCCCAAACTGCTTTTGTATGCTCTACAAATTTTTGGTGCATTCTGACATGTGGCATGTTGTGGTCTGTACTGGAGTGCAAACTTGAAAATCATCTTCAGTTTTACATTATCCCTTTTGGACCAGGAACTGATGTATGACAGGACCTATATTTATTTTTTTTAATGTTTTGGAGATGTTGTTGAGGGAAATACAATTCGCATTTTAAGAACATGTAGTTTGTCACTGAAAATTAAATTTGAAAAGGCTGGTACCCCCCCCC
>VWZT01004606.1:4039307-4160063 GCA_013397055.1 Pachycephala philippinensis
CGGGGGCTCTGCGGGGACACACACAGGCTGGGCTGCTCCCGCCGCAGCTCTGCCGGGGGGCGGAGGGTGGGAGGGGGACTGCAATTTTAATTTTTTTAGGACGGTACGCATTTCTGTGGGAAACTTCTGTAGGCGGCAGAGGCGCGGTGGAGGGGGGCAGGGGAGGCGTGTGGCGTGGTAGGGCGCACCCCGAGCCCCCCCAGGGCCGTGCCTCCCCCCGTGCCCGGTGCCCCGCTCACCTGGGGGACACAACACCTGGGCGGTGCAGGGGCCCGGCCGGGGCTGCGCTACTCGCCATGGGGGGGTTACCCCCTACCCCCCCGCCCCGGGCCGTGGCTTCTGCAAGGCGGTGGGTGTGGTTATGCACGGAGCACATCGCAGCCCCGGACCGCTGCAGTGGCAGCCCCGCGCCGGCCCCCTCCGGGCCGGCAGCGAGGAGCCCCGCCGGGCCGGGCTGCCCCGCTCCGCTCCGCTCCGCCCCGCGCTGGAGGGATCGCGCGTCCCTGCCTGCTGACCCGGCGCGGGCTCCCAGGTGCTCGGGAGCGCGGCCCGGAGGCTGGAACTCCTCACTCTCCCCCATCCCCACTCCTGGCCCCGCGGAGCGCGGCGTGGAAGTGTCGGTGCTCGGCCAGGTCTGTGGGGAAAGGGGAATAGAGAAGCCGCGGGTGCGACCGGCGTCAGGGCTGAGCGGGTCCGTCGGTGCGCCCGCATCCTGGGTGCGGCCCCGCGCCCTTGGGGTGCCAGAGAGGGACCGGGGCGGGCGGGTGGAATAGGTTCTTGTCTTTTTCGGTTGTCCCATTTTTCATTCAAAGGCGAAACTTCATCACATAAACTGAGAAGCTTAAAAACTCTCACTCCTATGGTGATCGCAATAGCAAAGCATCCCCCTCTGGCATTGCGCTGTCTTGATTTAATTTATCTTGGGGCTGTGCTGGAGGAGGAAGGCGCTGGGTCAAGGCGGTTGTTACTTTAGCCACTGTTCTGCGGCGTGTGCCCCTTTTTGAGGCAGAGATGGAAAGTATTTCCTCCACTGAACATGCACATTGTTCCGAAGTTGAAGAGAAACTACTTACAACGTTTGAGGTCTTTTCTGTCAAAATGATTGCAAGTCAGAGGCCCGCTTGCCAAAAAAAAAAAAAAAAAGCTCTGGGTTAGGTGTGTCCCAGATGCATCTGTCCTTTTACAGCCTGGTGAGCTGAGTGATACCTTTTTGTTTTACTTTTAGCAATTGTCTCTGTCCATAGAAAACTGAAAGGTTTGTATAAAGAAAGCAAGTATAACTAAATCCCATAAAAAATAAGAATATAATTAAGCTACATAAGGCTTTGACCAATAAAGGTCAGATGCGACTGAATGTATGCTTTTTCTCTAAATCTATGGAGAAGAGTCCTTTCATAGAGTATTAAAAGGTCAAGATCATCATGCTGCATCACTGATGTTGTTAAATTCACTGCTCTTGCTGCACCTCGGAGTGTGCACATGCATAATGGGGTATAGGCAAATACTGCTATGCTGGTCTCCTTGGGTTGGAAAGTTTCAGCTCTAGTGTGAGGATGAGACCTGCATGGCAATCAGGGGAGGAGAAGAGAGCCTGAGAGCACCGCATTGGGGTAAGAGCTGCTGGAAGTTTATTCCTTAAGGCACTGCATGAACAGGAAGGCTCCTTGAGCTGCTGGCATGCTGCAGACCTACTTGCTGCAGCAGAGAACACGAAACACATCGGGGAGCATTAAAAATACACTGGTTCTATTTAATCAGACCAGTACAGCCCCGGCCTCTCCCCAGACTAATTGCCTGCAGTCGCATCCCTCCGTTATGGGTGCAGCTGATGGCCTTTTCTCCCCAAAGGCTGGCCCGTATGATGGGGAGCTGGTCGGATGCGCATCAGGAGCTCATCCCATGGGAGCCCTCTGCTGCGGTGGGCAGGTTTAGCCTTGGGGAGGAGCAGCGGGGGAGGGGGGGCACAGGGTGTGGCATCCATCCCCAGCCTCCCGCTGCGCCTCAGCCTTGGCAGCTCCTCACTGGGTAGGGCTGTGTCTGACTGCTGGAGAGCTGCACCAAAACTGGAGAGGGCTGGTTTGGGTTGGGGTTTTGTTCTCTCTTCCGAGAAGGAGCAAGTGAAGGTGAAGCTACAACTTATGTAATTTTTCATTTAATCGGGGTGAAATCTGTTCTTGTCTGTAATGGAAACCTGCTGAATATTTAGTCTTTGATGAGAAAGAATTGCTATTCAGAGATTTCTCTTTGAAATCTGGGGAGGGGTATGTGATAGTAGATTTGTCCCGCAGCAACGTGGTAGCACCTATGTTTGTTATATTTGTTGTTTGATGCGTGGTTGTGAGTTCCATGGGGGTTATGCATGGTTGTTTTCTCAAAATATGTAAAATGTTGCTTCTTTGTATTTCAGGCATGATCTTGAGTGAACAGAAAGTTCTTGAAATGTGTTAAATGTGTTATTCACAGTGGGTGACATTCAGACTTGTTTCATGGAAATCTCATGTACCAGTAAATGACTGCTTGTTGTCTGAGGGAAAACGTCAAACCGTTTATAAGTGGTTATAAAAGACTTCTTGTCTCTCATGAGATGAAGCATCAGCTTTATTTCTTGAGCTACGGCATTTTCAACACAAAAGTGTGAAACTGTGTGACTTTGTCACATCAAAATACATCCTTGGGTGAGAAGCTGTGTGTGTTCAGTTCATGTTCGATATATGTCGGGCTTTGAAAAGGAAGGGTCAGTCTATGCAGGGAGGGCTGTTGTGGGTCTGCAGGACTGTGGTTTTTTGATGTGTATAGCATAGCCCTAGGATTTTGTGGTTTAGCGTCTTACTTATCACATTTTTACAGGAAATATTTTCTGACTGCAGTGTTTGAATGTTCAAAGTGTTTTGTTCGAACAAAATTTCTCTCTAATCAAGTGAGTATAAATGCATGCATATAACTGGAAAATATGATTGCTGTCAACTAAGCTGAAAATTAGGCTGTAAACGTGTTTATTCTGGAGAATCATGATGGATTGGTTTTATTTGGTACAAAAGTTGTAGAGTATAAGAGTGTTACCCAGAACTAGACTTAAATAAGCATCACTAAGCAGTTTGAGTCAGTAGCATAAAGAAAGTCTTTAAAAGAGATGAACCACTGGAAGAATCATAGATTAGCTAGCTTTTATAGCATGTTTCTCTAAATTTTCCATCTCCAGTGTTAGCCATTTATAATGGCTGGAGAATGGTCCAAGTCTAAATGAGTATAAGGACGCATAGCACTTTGTCTCTCAATAGCTGGCTAAAAACACCCAAAGAGAAAGGTTTGTTTCCTTTGGGAAGATCTCCATTTCTTAAAGTGAACAGCCCAGATAGTGGAGAAGAGGAGCATAAGCACTTTTCTTGGCTTCGGTAAGAGAAAACCTACAGACCCTTTGCTCCCTCCCCTGCCATTCTCAATCGTTGTCACCATCACCATCAGTGCGGAGGAAGCTCGGAAGGATTGCTGAGGACTGAGTACCTCTGGAAAAGCAGAAATGGGTCAGTATTTGGGACAACTGAGTTAATCTGAGACAGTATGCTGTTTAGACAGCAAAATCAGTATCTCCCGCACCCTTCCTGAGTAATTGATATAATGCAATTTGAGTAATTGTCAGCTTTTTATCTCTGGAGGAAAATGAAATCTTTAAATTTTACTTGGTCTTTGTATCAGTGGAGCTGTCTGTTGTTGAATAAAGTGGATAAAAGCAAGAAGGAAATTATAATCTATTAAATCATGAATCTGTTTGTATCCTATGGGATGCAGTACATGAAAGGGTATTACATAAATGAAAGTTTAAAAAGTACACAGAAATAAAAAAAAAAAAAGAGGTGGAGGGAGCTTTTGTACATAGACCTCTTCAATTTTTACCCTTTCCTTTTTAGATCTTAGATATACTTTGTGTGCCACAGACAGAGAATCCTTTTCAGTGGCTTCAGTATCTATCAAAACTGATCTGTTGGCAAGCTGAGAAACAAAAGAAGTACTGAAATCTGCATGAGGATCACCCACCAGATGTTTGATCCCACTGAGAAAAGTCTTTCGGTTTAGAGGGTTATAGAAGAATGTGAAAACTGGGGACTCAGAGCATGTGTTGGGGATAAAGGGCTAGAATAAATGGAAAGCATATGTGAATGTAAAAGAAATATTTTCAGGAAGAGGAAGGGAATGTGAAGAGAAAAAAGCAGCATACAATTTTGGATACCTGCTCACGTATGTGCATGAGTTTGTATGAAACAGATGTTTATTGGCAAATGGGACAGGAGGAGGCAGCCACAGCATTGCTGTATTAGGTGAGACTTGGGAGAAGAAAGCTCCTGTGTGGAATGAAGAATGGTTGATGATTCTAGTTTTCGACTGTGTTAAAATTGGGATTACCAAGGTGTAGCCCATTGCCTGGCTTTTACTGCAGCCTTTTTCCTAAAACAGGGGTTGGATTTCCCAGATGGGCTGCAAGTAGCAAGTGAGGGAATAATTTGAGGTGGCAACAGCTGACCCTGGTGGGCTTTTGTTTGGAGCCCTGTTGATGAATGGTGGGATGTTCCTGGGAGAGAGGTAGGGAAAACACCTGTCCCTGGCCCCTGTCATGGCAGGGCAAGCTGCACACTTAGGCCTGTGGGTTTGTTCTGCTCTGTAGCTGTGTCCTGCTCTTCCAGTCAGGCTCTTGCCTGTCACTCCCCCTGCATGTTCTCTTTCCCTGGCTGCAATCACTGTCTGGGTGCCCTTTCCTTTGGGCTCCTTGGTGGAATCCCTGCTGGAACTGGATCCTCTGGCACTGTCCATTCTTCCCATCACCCAAGGAAGTGGCCAAGTACCTGCCCTGCTTCTCCTCTTCCTCATTTGGGATTATTCCTTTGTATTCCTCATCCTCAGAGCTTCATCCCTTGCAGTGGCTCAGTCACAGCACTCTCCACCTCCCTGGAGGAGGTGAGTAAATCCCGGGAGACAGCCACGAGCTGGGGTGCACCAGCAGCCTTTTCCCTGGTGGCAAGAGGTGACACCGCTCATGGCAGGCAGGGAATCTGACACTGCTGGTAGCAACGGAGCAGGAGGACTCCCTGGTGGTGGAGGTTGGTTTGTTGAGTCCTTATGAATCTGAGGGCAATTATGTGTAACACCTCCGGTTTCCTAGGACGTACTGGCTGCAAATAAAATCTTGTTTAATAAGCCAGCAAATGTAAACAGGCTGTGAAGAACAGAAGAAAAAAAAAAGCCAACCCAGCTCTTCCAGACCTAGGAAACATATGTTTATTCTAACTGAGAGACCTGTTCTTGCACCCTGACTCACGTCGGGGAGTATCTTAATCTGCCAGTCTTCCCACGGAAATCGGTAAGCCCAGCTGTGAAGCAAGGCTCAGTTTGGTTTAGACGGAGGTATCAAAATCTGACCCAACCAAATCATAGCTTAGGTCAGGAAGCTGTAATCTTTCTAAGGATCCTGGAAATGATTACTTCACCAGGTGCACTGTATTTATCGCTGTTTTCTTTCAATTAAATTACTGCTGTTGCAGAGCAACTGTTGGGGCAGACAGAGCTTAGCTACTCTGCTCCCAGCATGGTGTGATCGCTGAAGGTGCCCCACAGATGCCCTGGAGTCCATACATGGACGTATGCATGTATACAAAGAGAAACATCACTGCTTGCCTGTGAGAATTATTTGTAGCAAGAAATCTGGTACCGCTAGTTTGTTTCTAGTAGGGGTTCCTAACCTTGCATATCAGTAAATATGAGGTTTGATAAAGGTAAAGACAGTGGGTGATGTATAAAACTGTGTGCTCAGGAAAGCAGGATCTTTTAGTCTGGCCAGATGGTCTTGATAGTCCAGGCACTGGTGGCACAGAGCCCTTTGCTTGGGGCATCTGGCACGGGCATTGGCCAGGGAGGTCGGGGAATGATGGGCAGCTGCCTTTTTGGAGGTCAGCACGTCACTTTGTCTTGAAGCAGGCATAAAACACAAGTCTCGCTTTCACTTGAGGGGCTGGCCCAAGACACAGTGGCTTCTTGTAAGCGGGTTTCTTGATTGATCATTTTGTAATGATCGCACAGTTTGCTGACACCACCAAGCAGTTTGGTGTGGCTGATGTGCTGGAGGGAAGGGATGGCATTCAGAGGGACCTTGACAGGCTTGAGAGGTGGGCCCATGTGAACCTTGTGAGGTTCAACAAGGTCAAGTGCAAGGCCCTGCACATGGGTCAGGACAATCCCAAGCTCAAATACAGGCTGTGAGATGGATTGAGAGCAGCTCTGAGGAGAAAGACTTAGGGGTGTTTGTGGAAGAGAAGCTCAACATGACTCAGCAAGGCATGCTCACAGCACAGAAAGCCAACAGCATCCTGGGCTCCATCAAAAGCAATGTGGCCAGCAGGCTGAGGGGTGCGGTTCTCTCTACTACGTTCTCATGAGACCTCACCTGAAATATTGCTTCCAGATGTGGGTCCCCAGCACAGGAATGGTGTAGACCTGTCGGAGCAGGTACAGAAGAGGGCCATGAATGTGATCAGAGGGCTGGAGCACCTCTGCTGTGAAGACAGGCTGAGAGAGTTGGAATTGTTCAGCCTGGAGAAGAGAAGGCACTGAGGAGACCGCATTGGGACATTTCAGTTAAATGGGGCTTGCAGAAGAGACAGAGAGACTTTTTACATGAGCACGTAGTGATAGGACAAGGTGGGATAGCCAGGTTGTCCAAAGAAGTTATAGATGCCCCATTCCTGAAAGTCACAGAAGCATAGAATACACTGAGTTGGAAGGGGCCCATCAAAGATCATAAAGTCCAACTCCTGGCCCTGTGCAGAACACATGTGCCTGAAAGTGTTGTCAAAGGCTGGGTTTTCAAGGCCAAGTTGGATAGGGCTCTAAGCAACCTGGTCTAGTGGAAGGTGTCCCTGTCCATGGCAGGGATTTTGGAACTAGATGAGTTTTAAGGTCCCTTCCAGCCCAAACTCTTCTAGGATAATGGCAGTATGTGGCTAGTTTAACCATCTGTTTCACTAGGCAAGTGCTGTTGTAAAATCTCAAGAACAGCCCTGGAAGGAGGAGCCCAGCTGTGGGGTTGAAAGGTGAAGTGAAATGACAAGGGTTTTTTTAACCTTGGAATTTGTCTTTTCCGTTTCTTCTGTCTTTCCCATTTAGATCATTCCAGAAGGCTAAGGTTTTGGTCAATTATATGTGCTTAAAGAGAAACACTGTAATGTAGTTTCCACTGTACTGGAGCATTATTCTTGTACAGCTGGAGCTGGCAGCCTTTCATTCCCTTACCACCTCCTTTTTTCTCCTAAAAATAGCAGCACACTACAGCAGTATTACAGGAGAGGCAGAAGAACGTTTCCTGAGCAACAATTTTTGCCGGATAGTGGTTGAGGTAGCATCAAGAGCAGATTTGGGGGGAGTTGGAGGAAGATATAAATAGGAACAGAACAAAATGGGACAGAGGCAAAATTGGTACGGAGAGGATGAAGCTGGTCAGTGAAAAGCCTGTGGATGGTGATGTTCGCTGGGCTGTGTAACAGCCTGCCTGGGGAATTGGGAGAAACCTCAGCACCTGAATCATTTAGGAGTTGTCGAGACAGAGCACTCGGCAGCACTACATGGGTAACAAACTCACGGTGCAGATAGGAGGCGTGGGTGACATGACCTAATTTTCATCTCTGATTTCTATGATTTATTAAAGAGTTTTGCAGACTTTCTCTTAGCAGGCTTAGAGCTGGAATTTGAGGCATGGCAATTAGGAGGATCTTTTAATACTGTGCCAACACGCTGTTGGGGTTTCATCAGTTACTTGCAGGGGTAGTGTGCTAAGTGCAGCAAACAGAGGTTGGGGGCAGGCTCTATGCCAGTTTAGATCTGGTATTGACACTGGTTTGCTTTCTGTGTTCAGTCCTGCCCTCAGTGCCACTACTCATATTTGTGGGTTATAATCATCAATTCATGGGCTGTAGGAGATACTTTGGAAAAAAATTTAAAAAATAACCACCACCCACAGTTGCTTCTCATGCCACCCTATTTAATGACACTCTCAAGAAATAGAGAATAGCTGATTTGTCTCACTTTATCCTGATCTCGGATCGGGATCCCTTAGCACCCTCACTGGTTTTCCAAGACCGGGAGAAAAGACAGCGCCCACCTCCTTCATCAATATATTAAAATATGGTTAGCCATGCTTTCTGTCTACATAAACAATGTACCTACTTTTATTTGCACATAGCTAAATATGCCACACAATTACTTGAAAGCTGAACTAAACTTACTTCAAAAGCCGACCTTACTCTTCTAAGTGATGGTGTTAAGGTTGTTATTTCTGATCTGGTTCCTGTTGACCACAGTTCTTGTGAAGCCCAACCACACGGAATTTCACACTTAAGGTTTGAAAGTGTTCTATCCTCATCTGCTACTTCAGTGACTTAGATTTCTTGACTTACTCTTCATTGTGTGAACCTGAAACTGTTTTTCTTACACTTGCATCATATATAAGCCATGAATATTTTTCTGTGTAGCTTCTCTGCCAACATGAAAATGCAGAGCAGTAAAGCCAGTCCTTTTCTCAGCCCTAGGGGACAGTGATTGAATTAAGGATGCAGAGCTGAAGAATAAAAAAAGTTCCTTCTTTTAAAATTTTTACCAACTTCCCATTACTGTGCTGTAGGAACAAACATAAAATGTCTCTTGCCAGTACAGGGCAAACTGCATGGTTTTGGGGTTACCCATGGAGGCAAGATGGTTACACTGACCAGGATTCCAGCAGCTTCTGTAACAGGAATGTCTGTATTAAAGCAAACTCTTTACCTGGCTTTGGACTCCCTTCCTCTTCAGCTCCAATTTTGTTTTTACCTATCTGCTGTGCAGACATGATCACTGTATTTTCCCCATCCCTTGTTGTTCTGAATCACCTTGCCTCACCCCAGCAGAAGTTTGGTTATTGCAATTTATTTTCCCGTTTCGCTGTGTCCAGCATCTTCCATCATCTGAAGCACCCCTTTCTAACTCTAACCAGTGTTTCTTCTATCTAAAAGCAAAATAGCTGGTATGAAGAAAGATGCCCCCCCATGACCTTCTGATCCTATGATATTGCTTTGAAGAACACCTTCAGTGTAGTTATGCCACCTTCTTTTAACTAGTCTGTGGAAATTGATACAAGTGTTTGATATCTCCACAGATTTGTCAGAAATCTTGCTGTGCTTTTTTTTTCCGAAGTAAAAACGTGCTGGAGTGAACTAGAAGATGCGGCAACAAAACATCGTGTTATAAACTTTCTAATTGCATAAGAAGATACCCATCACTCTCTGGCTTCCAAGCGGTTATAAAGGGATAAAACAGATACATTAACTACATACTGCATTATGCACTTTACTGAAAATGCTTTGCTACCTTACTTTTAAGGCACGCCAAGGTTATCATTGTTCCTAACCTGCAGAACTGTGAGTGTGCTTCCTTGGTAGTGTCCTCTGCGCCTGGAATGTTGTTGTAAGAAGAAAAAGCTCTGCAGGACTGGATTTGGCAAACAGATCAAGGTCTCAGCCAAGGAAATACATTGTCTGTTCATTTTCTAAACAAAACTAGCTCAGCTGAAGGCATGTGTTTTGTATCTGGTTTCCACTGGCTTTATTTTGATTTTGTAAAGTAGATGTGATATGCAATTATTTCTGCAAACGTGACGTTGTTTAAAAAACACTAGTTGTTAAATATTTCTTAATTAAATGTTGGCTGCTGAGCCTGAAAGAAACTGTCCAGAAATTCAGAAGGGATAGCACAAACATTAACAAGAGTCTGAATAAGAGTTTACATAATGAATGGAATTATTTCCTACTTAAAAACATACTGGAGATGTGAGCTGAGCAGAATTCACTCTTTGACTAAAGAGTGTGGACTAAAGAGAAGGAGAGCTCTGGCTATACTATGGAAAAGTGTGGGACGTTCAGTGAGGGGATTAAGAGACATTTTCCTTCTCCCATTTGGTTTTTCAAAATCTCATGTTTAAGCCCAACATCTTTACATTTCCAGGCAAGGAATCCAGCTTTCTGGTGTCATTTAGTCTTCATTTTAAGATCTTGGATAGCCTACTCTGAACCTACTATTCTGAAGTTGTGATATATGGAAACTCCATTTTAATTAACTCTGTGGAAATTTTTAGAACTTTATTTCTTTCTCAACTCTGGTTAGACACACAGTGAGGAAACTATTGATCATTAATACTAGAGAGGTACAAAATTGGGACATAAGAGTAATAGATAGCATTGCTTAAGATAACAGTTCTGCAAAATGCATGGTATCTTCCAGAATTGGGGTGATGAGGCATGATGACAAATGCGTTCCATTAGAAAAAGGCAATTCCTTGAAAACTAATTGTGAGCTTGGAGTACTTCACAGACTCATCGAATAAGCTGAATTGGAAGGGACTTTCAAAGATCATCAAGTCCAATTCCTGGCCCTGCATAGGACACCCCAATAATCACACCATGTGCCTGAGAGTATTGTCCAAACACTCCTTGAACTCTGTCAGGCTTAGTGCTGTGACCACTTCCCTGGTGAGCCTCTTCCAGTGCCTAACCACCCTCTGGGTGAACCTTTTCCTAATATCTAATCTAAATCTCCTCTGACAAAACTTCAGGCCATTCCCTCAGGTCCCGCCACTGGCAAATGAAGTAGTGACTGGCAATAGGTAAAGTTTGCATTCAGTTTCAAGTAAAAAGCTTCTCCGACTCCTTAGTCCTCCCTGTTAGAGCCACAAGTAGAGAACACACAGCTCTTTCCAGGTGCAGATAAAGCCCTCAGCTTTCTGTCACCTTCCTTGCAAACTGCAGCATTTCTTATCAGTGGGCCTGCCCAGGGTCCTCCCCTGCTTTGCAAAACAAAAGGTAGGAGGTAGCAGTGGGGACAAGGATGAGGTCCTGGGCCCTCCTGGCTGCTGTGCCTGCAAGGAGCAGGACTTCACCCCATGGTGCTGCAAGACATGGCTTCCCCTTCCCAAGGATGTTCTGTAGTAGCTCCTGGGGCTGGTGACTGACTGACTGACTGCTCTGCTTGGCTTTTGTCGTAGGCGCCGCCAAGATGAATAATTCAGTTTGTCAGGTGAAAATTTAAATTGCATCAGTCACACCTCTTCTAGAGTTATCCTGTGATTAAAAATGACAAACGGGTTTCAATGAAACACTGTTTTCATGTTCTCCTAACCTCTCAACACATACATATTTGAAGTTTAAGAGTGTCACACACTCTTCAAAATCCATCTTTAAAATGATATGTTTAATGTAAGGAGGGAGAAAAGTTTCACCTATAGTTTAGAGAGAACTTAAAGTGTATTCATTTTCACTTAAAATATTGACCTTTCTTGCCTTGCTGCTAGGAACAAGTCATAGCTCTTCAGGCTTTGTATTTTTGCACCTGTCTGGCATGATCTCTTCACTGGGAAGTGATGCTTTTAGACTTGACAAAACCTGAATGATTAATCTGGTAGCCTACCAAAATAGCCTTCCTGTAGCTGATAAATCCTGCTCAGTTATTGAAATTCATTAAAACCTTAATGTTAAATTGTTAACCTCAACCAGTAGTATAACATGGAAAACCAGTGCATTCCTTTCCTGAAGGTGCCCCCACTTTGTTTAAATGGCTGGTAACTTCCAGCAAGGCTGCAACCTCCATCTCGTATGAAACCAGCCTGCAGTTTCAGAAACATGAAGGCTGCATCTTCACACTCAATTTTTCCCTGCTGTGCGAGGCAAAAGGCAAAACCAAAGCATGCTGTGACTCCTGAACATGTTGAGGGAGACACGGAGGTGGCTGATCCCAAACATCCCTGAGTCTTCCTCAGCAGGCTACAGGCTGTGGGCTGTCAGGATTGCCAGCTGGCACTTGCCAGTCGTACTATGAATGGAGCCTGCTTGCTGTTTTCAGTGATAGTGCTTCAGCAGTCAAGCAGATGTTGCCCTACTCTGTAACAGATAGTATTTGGAGATAGAGGCTCCTGGGTTTTGGTGTGCGCAGTTGCAGAGCTCTGGGATTGAGGATGATGTACATGTCTCTCCAGCTTTCGGGTTTGGGTTTGGGGAACCTTGTGGGCTCAGAGGCTCAGCAGATGTGCCAGACATTTGGGGCTCACAAAAATAACAGGATTTTGTGGCTATTTGGTGGGGTTTTCTTGTACTGGATCTGAAGGGCTTGTGGATGATGGGTCTTCTGAACCCCACGCTGTGTGTCCACTGGGTGTTACACTGCCTCCACCTGCTTTGTTCGGCTTCCTCAGGGTCTTATTATGTCATGTTACCAAAAAATGCAGCATTTTCTTCAGACGTCTTCTCCCTTTTTCAGCTATGAAGCCAGTAATTTTCTTATAAAATACCAAGTCCTCTTGAACACTGTAAGAATAGTACCAGATGGAAATGTTGTCAACCAGCTCTGCTGTTCAAGTAATCTCTTACATGAATGTGAAAAACACATTTTCAAGATTGAAGTGCTAACCCCAATTTACTGTTTCAATGTAAAGTAAGATATTAGGCCTTTCATTATTTCTATTCAGTCTCCTGTTAAAACTTTGGGCTTGAATCAAACAGCTTTTGTAAGTGCTGTTGGTTTTACTCTTTCTAGTATATTTTCTATACAAAATGTGTAAACACATGCTGTGTTTATGCATCAGTTTTCAAGCTCTTTGCATTCCAGCTATTGGCACTATAAAAATGCATTAGTTTAATTGTTAAGATTGGCTATTTAATTTCCCTGGTAAAAGATGAGACAGTTTGTAAGTGAGTGGAATGTTTTTAGCCTAAAACCTGTAAGGGTAAGAGGCTTTGGTTCTAGTCCATGGTCTTGGAAATTGGAAGAAGAGCTTTTTAAGGACTACTTAGAAATAAATGATGGATATTGATGCCATCTCTGAGTGTGGCAGCTGGAAAGTTTAATTATAGGCTGGGAAGTGAGTTAGGGATTAAGGAAAGTGTTAACAGAAGGGGTGAACGTTAATGACAGCTGTTTGCTGTAGGCTTCAGTGAGGCAAAGTACATATAGAACATAAGCGTAGGGACAAACATATGCTGGCTTTGAACATTCAAAAACTCCAGGCCTTTGTTCCTTGGCACGTGACTCCAGTTTGTGTGAATTCATTTTAATATCTCGCACATGTGGAGTGGGGAAAAAATTCCTTCTTTAGTTTCAGAGTTCTCAGCAAAGGCGAGATTGTGTTCGCTGTTGGAAAACAGCACCTGGGCCAGGGATAAATATAAACTGGGAGAGAGGCATGAACCCATGTCCTCATTAGGAGAGTGGCATTGGCCTGAGACAAGGAGATCCATACAATGAAATGTTTGGGCGGAGTCCCTGACATCCACATGCCTTGCACTGGCTTTGCTCTGGTCCCAAACAGCACACTGCCTGTGCCTGCAAAGACCTGTGAACTCAAACAAGCTAGAAAACCCACGGCACAGAGTGTAGGGTTTGCGAGCACATTGTACCTTGTGTTGCAGACCCACACCAGCAGTTTGAAGGAATCTCCAAATCCTTTCGCCTCTGAAAGTGATACACTGGGAAATAATTCTGCGTCTGCTCAGGGCACCCATAACTCCTGTTGTACAGGTCAGGCACCACTGCTGAGGTTAGTAACAGTGCAAAGGGCAAGGATGGTTACAGCCACACAGTGTTAAGGCTGACACAGTCTTCCCTTTCTGTCATTTTCCTAGGTACTCAGTCTAGTTTTTTTCATTCAAGTACATTCAGTCTGTTCTGAAAATAGCAAAATAGCATTTTTTCTTCTTCTATGGCACAGGTTCTTCACTATATAATTTTGTTTGAATGAAGAGGAGTTGGAAGGGATGTGTGCCAGACTTAAGCTTGCTAGGTGCATACATGACTTAACAAGTCTGCTTTCTAACAAAAAACTGCTTTCTACAGTAACCAGATGTCATCCTCTGAGAGGACAGAGAATGATAACATAAGCTGTCTATTGAAAAAACAAAACAAAACAAAAAAAAGAGACCAAAAAAATCCCCCCCAAAACCCAAGAAACAAACCCCCAAAGGCAACCAAAGAAAACCCAACCAACCCCCCAAACCCAAACCAAAAATCCAGCCTTTTTTTTATGAAGAGTGTTTGGAACAGATGTGCAATCCTGGCTTGTTGGTGTTTCTGTTCTTAGACAAGTTTGGATTTATCCCTCTTGTATGGGAGTTTTAAAATTGTCTTTTATTCAGCTGCAGTAGTAGACCTGCTGTACCTTACAGGCACGTATGGTATGGCCAGAGTATTAGAGGAATAAACTCAGAGAGTCATCTTCTCCATTAAAATTAAACTAATTTGAACATGTGCACTGTTTATAATACATTTCAGAGATTTATAGCTGTACATGATCTTCCTTGACAATTAAAACTTGCAGCGCGCAAAAGAGTATTTAGTTAAATAAGCTGCAAAACTGTCTCCTATGAGATTTCTGGGTGTTACAACACTGAGGTTGTTGCAAAAAGCTAATAATTCAGCCTTTCTGCACTTAATTCCGTGTGATCGGCCATAATGAATGTATGGCTGTGGTGTATAGGGTGGTACAGCCGACTGCTTGATAAATAACTGAATGATCTTCATAAGACATTGGTAGTTTTTGGGTGCTTGCCAGTTTTGGTTGCAGCTGGAGCTGGGTGGTTGGGGGAAGGGGCTTGTTATCTGCTGATGGTGTTTTCCGCCCTTGCTGGCTTGAGTGGCTGCTGGGTGGGTGCAGTGGCACATAGGGGCTGTAGGCTCCCTCTCTGGCCCAGCTGCTTCCCACTCACTGAGGAGGGACAAAGGTATTTACACCTCTTGTTCTTGGAGACCTTACAGTCCATGGGAAGCTGTCTGGTGCTGGACAGAAAGCGCTTCATGTGGTATTTAAAATGCTGGACAAGAATTCACAGCAGGCATTTCCTGTCGTCTGAAGTGTGAGCAGAGGAAGAGGAAAAAGAAAAAAACCCTAATAAAATGCATCTCACTTTAGGGGTGGTGAAGCTGCATACTTGAACCTGTGCCACTTAAGGTTGTGTCAGTGCAGGTCAAGCGATGTGCTGAACTGCAGATGAAATAATAAGAAATAAAAAGAATCCTCATCTTTTTGAAGGCAGCACACTTCTACTGTAAAAGCATATAAAAGACTGTAAAAGATTATAAATGGGGTAAAACAGGGAAGAACCTTGAATGCATGTGTTTTGGAAGTTGTGCCCTTGATTGTGTGCTTGTGGGTGAGCAAGAGAAGAAATCTCTAACTTGCTCAGTCTGCAGGCTGCTGTGGTTTTCTGGGTGGTTTCAGTTCTGTTTTTTCTTCTCCAGTTGATTCTTCTCCCCATCTCCCCCCTTCCCCCCACCCCTCACACCCCCCCGTTGGAAAACCCATTAATTACAGCTGTAATTCTGAGGCTTAGATGCAGTTCTGGGCACACATGACCCTGCCATGTTCCTGGTCTTATTTAGTCCTAATGGATTAGACAAAAAAGAAAGCCTCAGAACCCCACCCTGAAATATTGCAAGCTGCTTTTCTTCTTAAGAACTCCTAAATATCCAAGTCCACACTTGCATCCACTTAAGCCAGCTTGAACTAGCTTCTCTGCAAGTTTTCAATTTGTCTGAATGCCAGCCATTGTCTGCCACTTGGTTGGAATGAAGCAGTATCCTATATTGGCCTGTCAGCCCTTTCTTGGCTTCATGTCCCCATGTCACATTTACTGTCAGTACCAAAGGTAGGAAGAGAAGATCTCCTTGGTGGTCTTGATGCCTTGAAGCATCAATGTAGGCTGGGGTTTTGTTCCCTCTTGAGAGACCAGTATTGAAATAGTTCTTAAAATACATGTTAAAGGAATTGGTCTCGATCTCTCTTTTGGTTTTTCCATTTTTTCATTGGTGAGGCAGAGCATGTAGTTCATTTCATGAGTGTATTATGATGCCCAGATTAACCTGAAATTGCAGTCTTTCCTCACCATTTAGCTTTTGGTTCAGTAAGGGTTGAGGCAAACATTTGCCAGCATACTGAGAGGAACCTGACACTTCTGTTGCAAATAACTTTTCCCCAAAAGCACTGCTTGTGTTGGAACAGTTTGGGCTCTGGCTTGCAGCCACGGGTTCACCTAAGCATGTTACACGAAGTGACAGGTAGACAGAGGTAATACATATTTTAATGTGCTTGACTCAGCTAGAGACCATAAAATGAGGTAGACTAGACTTTCCTTTCTTAGCAGATGTGAGATTGCTCTCAATTTATTAATAAGTTATGACACTGCCAGCAACGCCACTCAGGTCGTCTTAATGGCCCTGTGGCTCTTGAAAGTGGACAAGAATGTTGAGTTCCTGCCTTGTTTGGAAGATGTTCTCAGCTCCTGTGAAACCATTAGAGCAAACACGCTGGAGGTCAGCCTGGCCAAATTTCTAATGGCCCCAAGACCTGTCAAGGAACTGGAGTGTGTATGTCAGCAGTGAATGGAAGCTATAGGTGAAATTTGAAATGTTTCCAGTTGGACCTCCTTAATATTTTAATAAATAAGGGTATCATGTCATGAATGTACTTTGGATACAGGGAGCTGCAGTTGTTCTAACATAAATCATGTGCACTCTTGTCACTGAAACTAGATCTATAATGGTAATAAATGTTTTAATTTTTTGAATGATACCCAACAAAAAAGAAGGGACTTTGTAAGTATAAAATTAAAAAAAAATCAAATAATATCTAGCTAGCAAGTGGATTTTTCCCTCACTTTTTGTTGAATATAATGTATCTAAGATAGTTTTTATCCACTAGGGAGATCCTTAGGCAGGAGTGTGGAGAAAAGAGTGTGGGATTATGAATGGATCAAAGGTTAAAACTAAGTTGATAATTGTCATAATATGATGAAAATATTAAACTCTTTGCTAGCTGGAGGTATGAAGAGAAGTATGGTTTTCAGACATAAAGCTGTCCTTGCAAAAGCTGTTCAGCATCAGTAAGCACAGTTTATCTTCAGCTGAAAATGTGGTTTGGATGCTATTGCTCTGGAAAGAGGTGAACTGATGGCAAAGAGAGCAGAGGAGAGAAAAGAGAGCCTGAGAGAGGACTAAAAATAGGACTTGCCAGAAGAGGAGAAGAGAGAGTGGTCTGAGGGGCAAACAGCAGCCATCTGCAAGCTGCAGAGCCGTGCTATGCATCCACTGTCGTCAGGGTGAGGAGAACTCAGAACATTTCAAGTAGGAAGAATTAGGTCAGACATTTGGGAAAATTTTCCTAAACAGTGAGGCTAGGGAATCAATGCAATAAATGGCCTATGGGGAACGTGTAAATGTCACCATTGTGGGATTTTAGTAAGAGGTGACATAAATATGTGAGAGGTAAAGTTTAGACTAGGGGGGCTGGGAAGGGGACCATGGAGCATTGAAGTCAGTATGCAAGATGAGCTCTCTAATAAAGATCCAACATGTATCTGATGTGCTTGTTTTGTGGTGGTGCTTTTGGCATGTTTGCATGTCTGTATCTCTCGAAGAGAATGCAGTGGCTGCTGCTGCAGGGATAATTGATGCCATTCTGGAGCTGGGGGAAGGGTTAGTTGGTTTCTTGCTTCTTTGCAAACCTTTAAAGCAATGATTTCTTGAGGGTAAAGTTTCTGTGGCCCCAGCTGCAGTAAAACACATGCATATAGTGAAGGTGACAGAGAGCAGAATGGGTTGGAGCCCAGCTGCAGGGTACCAGTTCCCTGGAGCATTCATCACATCCAGGGAGAGGGTGGATTACCTCATTCATTTTTTAGTTCAGATGTAATGGTCCTGTGAGTATTGGCATGGAGTTTTGTGTCCCCACAGAAAACAGACTGCAGAGTGGGCAGAAGAGGAGAAGGAGAGGTGAAATGTGACTCTGTTGTTAATTTACCATCAGACATAGCTCTAGAAGAAGCTTGTGGTTGTTGAGTCACCATTTATGATGCTCTAGGGGGTAACTGTACTTCCTACATGTTTATTAGCTCCTGAGAAGGCTGAATTGTGCACTAAGGTATCAAAGTTGTTTGATATGTTAAACTTTGAAATTATAAATGCCTTCTTGAGCAGATCTTTCCAGTAAGGAGTGAGACAGTTACCCAGTTACCTTTTTCTTCCCCCCACCCAAACTACCACATAATGTGGACTATAAATAAGTTGAATGTTACATGCTGTGACCTGAAGGGTACTGAAGAAAATGGATTTGCATTAAATAATCATTAGGTACGATGCACAGCAGTCCTTTGTCACTTGCCCAGAGAGTCTTGCATAGGGTCCTGCACAACATCAGGAGGAAAGATGGCAAAAGCCACTTTTCGTGGACTTGTTTCACTGATATGGGCACTTAGCTCGTTAGCACATGCCACAAGTTTGAAACTCAACACACTGAATACGATCTGGTATCAAAGCCTTTCACTTTGTTTCTGAATTGTAGCATTCTCCCTTAAATTAAGGTAGATTTTAGCGACAGAATTAATGGTTTGTAGCCTTAAAAACACACCCTCAAACATTTAGCGAAGGTATGTTTAAAGAAATGTATGTGGGGAAGGAAATAATTCAGGTTGTAAAGTTACTAGTTCCTGAGTTTGGGAATTGCAGTATCTAGCTTATTTACCTTCACTTCTCCTCTCAAATTATCAACTTGATACAGAATATATTTTTTTATTATCATTTTAAATGTTCTGTTTCTGTTGAGTAACCTAGATTTATGTGACTTACTTTTTTGAAAGCCTAGTGATTTAAAAGCTGCAAAGAGCTTTTCTTCTTCTTTCTGCTGCAAGAATTTGTCCATTCCCTCTTACTCATTTTTTTTTTGTTTTGGTTTGGTTTTTTGTTGGTTTTTTTTTGTTTGTTCATTGTTTGTTTGTTTGTTTGGGGTTTTTTTGTGATTAAGCTGCATTACTGCAACTTTCTGCTTTCTTATTTTCCCCTCCTCCCCCATTTTTTTTTTCTGACCACTGTCTTTTGGGGACACTTTAGGCCACCTGTCTGTCCCAATTGCCTCAACCCCTTCTGTCCTCTCTGAGCTGCTGTCGTTTCTATGTGTCTGAACTCCAAGAAGGTCACACACATTGCAGAGGAATTGCCAGATCTGGTGACATCCATCTTCAGAGGCAGCATAATCCAGTACAACACTGGGTCAGGAGTATATAATGTAATTACTATGGAGCTGTATGTAGAGCATTTCAGGGTTTAATGGGTAAAAAGGGTTAGAGCCTCTTTAAAGATAGCTATTTTCTTTGTCAGGCTGTATTGGATGCTGGTCTGCAAATCCTTGTAGTTTAGTGTAGCTGCACAGATGGTGAAAGATTTTGGCTTTACTGGGATGTTACGTGAAGGCACATAAAGCTTGCTCTTAATTCCTTACAGAGCTGATCATGCAAGGGACCCTCAGGACTTAGCTAGTGTGCATTGGGAGGTGTGAACGAGTTTCCTGTGCTTTGGAAACATGTAACTAAAATGGTTCTAAAATGTGTAATCAAAGTGTAACTGACTCTGGAAGAGAATCCAGCTTTCTGGCGGGTTTTAAGTGAGATCACTCTACAGATGCCTGGATCCACCATAAATATTCTTGTTGTTTGTGTGTTTCCACTCTGACCAATTCGTTCCTAGAAGTCCCTACTCCCAAACCATCCTCAGACCTTGGTTTGCATCCAACACATGATTTTACAGCTGGTGTCTTTGAGGTGTTAGGGCTGACTGATGGTATGTGCATCTGAGTTTCAGGGGGGAAACGCTGAACTGCATTTTCAGAGGATGCTGGGAGAATGTTTTTCAAGTGACAGTGTAACCTGGAGCACACATGTCACGGGCTAGCTGCCCGTGCCAATTGAACAGTATTTTTGTAATCTGTTGCAGGTAATTAAAGCTCTGGGGAGCGTGGAGATCCCAGAAGAGTTTAAGTATAAAAACATAGCTGTCTGATGCTGTGGGTTTGGTTGTTTAGGCTCATAAGATTTTAATTTTTTCGGGGAGCCAGTGGTTTCCTGATGCAGTGCTCCAAACTGGAAAGTCTATTACTTGATATTGCAGGATGTGTTTTATGTTCAAAACTGACATGAATACCCAGAAGATTAAAATCTAAATATGAAATGAATAATTCATTTCAGAAAAACAAAGCTATTATGACTAAAAACACGGTGATGCCTCACCATCAAGTAGTCTTACTGCATCAGACCCATTTAGCATCTTCAAAAGTTTAAAAACAGGATGTAAAATTAGTGTAGGAAGGAACAAAAGGAAAATAGGAAGATGAAGTAGGAGCACTTTTGTCCCCAGGCCTCAGTATGATGGGTCTCCTTGCACAGAGCTACCTTTATTTAACTAGGACCCAGCATGAATTCAAGGTGGTTCCTTATGGGTTTTTTTCACTGCCTGTGACTTCTTTCTTCCTTCCTTTCACATCAGCCTGAATTTTTGAAGTTTTCTCAATTATTTTAATCCAGGGTTGAGGAACACCTGGAGCTCCTAGTGATGGAGAGCAAGCACTGCTCTGGGATGTTGTGGGGGAAGCCATTGCTCAAGCGCCCTGCCTTGCATGACCCATGTCAGACGTCTGCCTCCAAGAAGAAATGGTTCATGACCCCCTTAAAAAATTGCTTTTAAAATGCTCAGTTCTGGGGAGGTTTATGGAAAACCTGCTGCAGCTGAGCATGCTGCAGGGCAGCAGTGCCTGTGAGCCTGTGCCAGGGCTGGGAGCTGGGAGCAGAGCTTGCAGCCGCAGTGCTGATTTGTGTCGTGCAGCTGAGGAGCAGTGGTGGGCATCGGAAATGGCTGTGGCCAGCTGAAAGAGGCAACTGGCTGCAAAATGTCCGTCTTCCTTTCTTTCATCTCTGAACCACACTCTATTGGAAAGAAGGCTACAAAAATGTAAAAGTGAATTCCCTCCAAACCATGAAAATGGGGGGAAAATATCCAGTCACTGCAAAGAAAAAAAAAAAAACCCAAACAAAAAAATTATACTGCTACATCGCTTTTGCAAGTAATAAGCTGGGGAGGTTTTAATTTATCAGTGAGCAGTCCTTTATGACTTTTTCAAGCATTATTCAGTAAAATAAAGCAAAAAACAAATGTTTTCATTGCTGGATGTAGTTAATAAGAAAAATCAGAAAAGTTGAGTTGCTATTTGAAATTACAGTTCAAATTTTCTTTTATTTCACAAGCACTTCCATCACCTGAGCTGGAATGATAAATGTCTGGTCAGAGGGAGTCAGAAGCCCTTGGAGGAGATGGGCTTGATACTCTGATTTGTACCTTGTCTGTCTGATTCTCTTGTTTCTGTGAGGTTAGGCAGGTCACAGGCTTGGGAGCACTGGAGCACAGTCTATTTAGGTACTGCATGAAACAAAAAATATTGTTCACAGGTGTTACAGTATTTTGGCCTGAGGGTAGTGTGATAATGTAGCACACCTGCCATGTGTCAGCAAACTGTGCAAGTCTTTTTTTTTTTTTTAAGTTTGAATAGATTCTATTTTCTGCTCAATATAAGAGAATATGAACTTTAATGATGTGATGCCTGAAGCACACTCAGCTTCTGTGACATTAAATACAGCTTTTAAATAGTGAATGGTGCACAGGGAGCCCCATGTGAACAGTTGGCTCCAGAGCAATTTAGAAAGGTCAAAACCTCATGTAAATGTAACCCAAGTAATCAAAGCCACTTGTTTGCAGAAAATCAGCCTGTGCCATTGAGGGCTGTTTCTTGCCTTTTTAGTTTCTGAATAAAATATTTATCAATTGGTTGTAATCACACTACAAGCAGTTTTGCTGTGGGTTTTGTTTTTTGCCAAGTTTTTTTCAGTGAAAGAGGGGTGAAGTTGGGTGTGTTTCTATGCAATTCTCTCATGACCAACATCTGTGGGATGTTGCTGTATTCTCCATTACGGGTTTCTTCATTTCCTTCTCCTCCTCCTCCCCACATCTGCCTCCTCCCTGTAATCCCTTGTTGTTTCTCACCATACAGATTTATTTAGTTATTTGTGTATTATTTCTGCTTCCCCTTACCTTCCTGCAATGCAGTATTTGTGAGGATTAAAGCTTTCTTGTGAGCGGACAGTGTGCTGAGGTCTGTTATAAGCAGTAGTTTATTGTGTTTCTCAAGAGTTTTGCTTTGAACCTTTTGGGTTTTCTTTGTGGTAGCACTTGGGTTTTTTTAATGAATTAAAGAACTGTCAGGTTTGGGTTAGAGTGTGCACTTCTCTAGTTACACCCAGCAATCCCACAAAGGTGTGCTCTTGCCAGCTTGTGTACGTGGGCTCTTCCAGATGGGAGCCATCTGCAGGAACTGGTGTGAGTGGTGGGCAATGGCTGTAATCAGTCCTCCTTTTGGAGCTGGTGGATGAATCCTGACAGTGGGGGATGAGGGGAGCAGAGACAGCTCCCACTCTGGATGCAGGGAAGGGTGCAGCAGTGACTGCATCCCGTGCCTGGAGACCTGAACAGAGAGATTGGTGGAAAAATGTAGTTCCCTTCTTCCGCTGGTAAATTTGTGTTTGCCCCTGGGGAAAACTTCTTGGATCAGCAGGACAGAAACAAAATGAGCCAAAAGATGTTATGGTGGCCTGATTTTTCTTCTTCTGTTGAGAAATTAGGGTAGCCTTGGGGTGCTCTAGGTATTATGACCTCCAAAAGGTGATCTGGTGTTTTCAGGGAACCTGGTCAGCCAGACTCTTCATAAACCTTGCGTGCAAGTGGGGCAGCAGAAATGGCAGTGATTCTGGGTTCTATTGCTGTGTGAAGCCCCGCGTGCAGAGAGAAAAACAGGCCCAGGTAATTTCATTGACTCATAGAAATTAAAGGTAAACAGGAGATAAAATTGTCACCCTGTGCATTCAGGTGCTCTGAAACAGAAGCAAATATATGCATTTTGTGAATGTAGGGTTGTCAACCCAAGTGGAAAGGGTAGCAAAACAGACAACATTTTGGTATCTTATGCTTTATAAAGTTGCAAACAGGGAATTTTGTTGCCGCTTTTTTATCAGTACATAAGTGTCCCATGATGACTCCACACAGCTGTAGATAACCTCTTCTTGACTGTCATTATAGTTGATATGCTGTCTACTCTAAATCCCACTTGATGCCAATCAAGTTCTTGTTCCACTGTTAGCAAATACTTGATTACTTTCTGTCCACAAGAAGCTTGAATGTATTGCAAGGTTCTTATCAGCCCCTCTTTCTCTTCCTTTTCCCAGAGTAAACAAATCCAGTTCCTTAAACGTTTTTCCACTGGTCACATTTTCTAAAGCTGCTATTGTTCCTGCTCCCTTCTTGACACTCTTTAATGCATATTTTTCAAAAAAATATGAATCCCAAACTTAAATACAGCATGCTGTATAACTCTCCCTGGTGGTGCAGAACGCAGAACAGCTCCAACATTATGTCCCACAGAAATTCATGGGACCTCATGCTGCTTCATTCCTGCTGCCTAACCCGTATCTTCCTCATCACTTTTCACTTCCAAGGTCCTCACTCCTGCTGCCATTATCCTTACAGGAATGTAGTCAGATTCAACACATATATGGTTTTCTTTCAGACTGCTTTGCTCTTCTTTAAGTCAGGCGAGGATGCCAGTGGTGTGTCCCAACCTCATCGGTGTGATACTGGCCATGGATCAGGCACTCTCCCACCTTCCACTGATCCTCAAATGGCTATGATTCCCAAAATCAATAAGTTTTCACAGGCTGTCATCATGGTGCTGATAACTTTGTAGGCTAGGTAGGCTAGGGTTTGGGGTTTTTTAATTACTTGTACACCTTACCCCTCCCGCCCTTTCTTTTTTTCTTGTGATAACGTAAACTATTTCTGTAGTTCACTCATGAAAAAGTCATGTGGGGCCGTTTTAAAAGCCTTTCTAAAGATAGGCTCTGTCATCTGTACTACTCTACTTCCTTTTTATCGGCTGGGACAGATGTCCTGTCAGAGAGAGCGAGAGAGACATTAGTTTGACGTGACTTTTTGATACATTCATGTTGGCCATTTGTTGTGTTTTGTTCCTAATCTCGTTATTTTTACAGGATTAGAAATCCTTTAGTGGTGTGCTCCAGTAGCTTTGGTATTAGAAGTACTCTGGCTTTTCTGTTCCCACTTTCCTTTGTAAGACTGGGTGCTGTGTTTGGTCTTTTCTTCTCTTTTAGACCTTACCTGGCCTCTCTGGCATCTGCATAGCAGTGGTTAATGGTTTAAAGATGACTGATGGTGGTTCCCCAAGCACTGCAGGGACATTCCCAGTGGCTCCTGCTGACTTGAAACCACTTGGCTGACTGATGCCTTTGCTCTGTTCTTCCCTTACTCCATCCAACCTGCGCTTGCACATCCTGTGTGTCAAGTGAAATATGCCCCCATTATCTGGTCCCAGCTAGCTGCTAGGAAATGAGGCACTGAAGAATTCAGCCTTTCTTATGTTTTGTAACAGTCCTGGTTTTCCTTCTAATGTATTTATAGACTCTCTGCTTATTATTTGCCACATCTCTTGGTTAATTCTAAGTCACTTTGCATCCTGGTATTTATTTCTCCTTTTATGTTCATCCCTGAGTCGTGTGTCTCTGGTTCTGCTTTGGTGTACAATCCCCTTTTGATATATTCCTCCCGTTCCCGGGCCCTTTCAAGGCTTCTGACAGTTTCTGTCCCCAGGCTTGCTAGGTGAAGTTTCTCCAGAAACACTCCAGCTGCATTTTCATTTTGTGCTGCTGCTGCCAAGGGGTGCATGTGTGCCTGGGATGAGGGGAGTTTTGGGTCCTGACAGCTAACACATGTGTGCAGTCCCCTTTTTGTCCCCTTTGAAAGGTGTGTCTGGTGGTTTTAAGGTACCTTCTCCATTTCCTTCAGAGTACATTACTCCTTCCTTAGATGTTGCCTCTGGTTTTCCTTTCGTCTTCATCAAGAAACTTTAAAGAAATCTGTATCACGCACCTTCCTAGAAGGCCAAACAAATATTTTAACTCGTGCTGTATCTTGCAACACCTCCAAGCAGCTTTTGTTGTTTTTGCTGATTAACACCTTCCTGCCCTCCCTGCAGTCTCCCTCCTGTGTCTGTGTTTGGGCTCATGTTGTGTGCCACCACATCTGTTAAGTCATTTAACCTGGACCACGCTCTGCTGGCACAATCGCAGCTCGTCTGGATGTTTAGCATCTTTCTCCATTGAATTTCCTCTTGTCTCTTATCACTTTTTTGGCATTCTTTTCACATTGTTTTTGTTTTTTAATGTGCTGACTCTAATGAGTTTGTGATTATATGTGTACATTTTGGATGCTATGGTGAACTCTCAGCACAGCCAGTGTGTTTGTGCATTGAAGTATAAGGGTTGCACTTGCTGGGCTGGAGCCTCACAGCCATGTCAGACAGATGGGGCACCCATCACTGCCCAAAGGAGGGCTGCTGCTTCCCCCTCCCCACCCTGGGGAGGTCCAGCCCTCCCAGCTGAGCCACCAGATCCCCAAAGTCACACTGGTGCTGGCATGAGAAAGGTAACAGGGTCATGCAGTTGGGAGGGGGCATCCAGTGGCCCATTTTGGGGTTGTTCCCACCCATGTCCATTCAGAACACATCTCTGCAGTCGCTTTGGCTTGTTGATATCCACTGAAGTAACTGTAATGCCAGGAAGGTGCCTCCTCTGCAAGGCTTCCAGTTGCTGCTGGCACTGGTGATGGGTCAAGAAAGAGCTGGTTTTAACTCTTGGGGACCCTGTGCCAAGCGTTTGTGGCTTGGGTGCCTCCTGCTTGTAAGGGTGAAACTCATCCACATTAAAAACGATCAACAGAAATGATCATTTTCCTAAAAAGGAACTCAACTGGAATGAAGTGAGCTGAGATTCAGGCAGTTTGATGAAAACAGTTTATATTTCAAGCTTAGAAGTCGGCATTCTGGTGTGTATTCTTTTCTTGAAACATATATTGGCATTTCTGTCACTGCTCATTGCAGCAATATTGTTCTCCATATGCTCTTCTCATCAGCATCTCATCGTTATTGGATAAATATGTCTCTCATTATGCAGAACATTATTTTTGAAGTATGGAATCATTATTTTGTTATATAACTTCCAAATTTGGACCTTTGCAAAGATTTATAACAATCTTCAAGAATTACTGTAATTAAAGGAGAACTTTCCACAAAGAGATTTAATTAGATCAAAGAAGCATTTAAATGTAAATCATTAATCCATGCATTACAGGAAATAGTGGCTATGTATAGTTCATTTAATTATACTTGGTTCAATTTTGTTTTCTCATTGCATCACAATTTATTCGGAATTAATTTGCAATTTCTTGTCTAATGTGACTTCTGTTTGCTTAATATAGCAGATATTTTCATTAGTGCATATTTATATATAAATAAAGTTTTATTAATGACTGCAGCATTAATTAAACTGTGGGCTCTGCAGTCAATTAGCTGTGAATTTTGTTGCTCTGTGGATGCAACCCAGACGGTCTGTGCTCTGAAAACGGGAGGTAGATTGTCAAGTAAGTTTTTGAATGTATGAATTTGTACAGTAGAATGGGACTGTCACTTGCTGCAGGGGACCAGGTGACACAGAGGACAACATGGTTTTGGTTCTCTTATGGACAAAAGGAAATTATGTGCTCTAAGTCTGTAGCAAGTAATTGGTAGTGGGATTGGGAATCTCCCAATCTGCAATAGGTTGGTAGCTGAAGGGAAGGAGGTCTAGGTGTGGTGTAAGGTTTTAGGATGCAGGGGTTTTGTGAAAGTGGTTTGCAGGTTTTGTAATCTTTATTTAATGTCTTTGTGTAGTGTAAGGGTATGAAAAGATTTATTTTCTGTGATTTGGTCTAATAAAAATGATTATAAAATGCCATGTTGGTTTTTTGAAGTTGTGTTTTAATACTTTGACAGTATATTAATATTTATATTCCCTTACATGTTCATCAGCATCACTATAACACTGATATTCTAAAACTTTGCACTGCTGAAAGTACATACATTTTTAACTTAAGTTTTTATAGTAGATTAAAATAAGCTAGTTTGGGGCTTCCCCCCATCCCCCACTCTTCCCTTTAATCAAAAGACTTAATTTTCATTCTGCAGCCAAATGTACTTTCACCTCAGACTATCCAGTATTAGCAGCATCTGTGTTAAGTTTGGACTCTGCTAATCTTTTGGACTCTTTGAATACTGGGTTGTAAGCCAAAGCGTAGCTATCCAAGAGCACATCTGGCTTGCATAGTATTACCTCATTTGTATAAGGTAGTGCTCCCAGTTTCTCTTCATTGGTTTGTTTTCTGTTTGCTGGAAAGGGGAATTTGATACGGAGGCTGTGCTGGCAACAGAAAAAGTTTAAGGAACTTGAGTGATTTCTTTCTTCCTGTACTGAAATTCACATTAGAAGTCATGGTTTTGGTACGTAGCCAGTTATAGTAAATAAACTAATCAAATAAGCATAAGAAATTCTCAGCCAGCTGCATGTTTGATAAATGTTTAGGCACTACTAGCTATTCTGTCAGGTTCGCTGCGTACAAACAAAGGTAGAGTAATATTTATGTTGGTAAATTTCTTAAGATTACTGTTATTTCCTTCAATAAGTGAAATTACCTCTGCCTGGGAGGATTGTTGTGTTACTTATAACAAATGAAATGCTGTCAGAGTTCATGTGGATAAGCAGCTGTTTGCTGACGAAGGCAAAACAACTTATTGGTGTGACTGAGAGAGGAATGTTGTTTTCTGCCTTTTAATTTGGGCTTTTTCAACCCGCGCTAGATGGAAGGAGATAAATCTTAACAACACTGTCATCTGAGGAGTTAAGAAATTAGATTTGCAATGAGTTTGCTTTGCTTCTATTTACACCTGTAGGATAACAGTGTGGGAAGAATAGTATTTTGTTCTCGGTATTTGTTACTAAACGTGTTGCGTGCATGGGGAAATAAAGACATTTGGAAATGGGCAGCCTTGGGTTAATGAAATCCATCTGCTGTCTGACTAATGATAGTAATATTGTATCCAGGGAATCTCTTACACTGAAAGATTTGATAAAGCACACAAAGTTTTCTAATAAAGCACTCTTAAAGCCAGCAAGAATTCATGGAACTGGAGAGAAAACCAGTCCTAGAGAGTAACTCAGTATTGTAAGGCTACACTTCATGCAGGAATATCCCAGAAGAATATAAGAACCACATTTGTTGTTCCCTGAGATTCAAAATTATAACTGGCAGGAAAAGTAAAACTTGTTTACATATCATGCTACATGAAGTTGTGGTTTATGGGGCTAATTTAAATGGCTGTTTCCATGCTTGCAAACAGCCAGGATACAAATGTTCCTTAGGAAAGAAGCTACACAGGGTGCAAAAATGAGCTTTCAGAGGCTCGGTGATGGCAGCTGAAGGAAGATGGGCTTTTGGTTAGGTATGACTGGCAATCTGATCCTACAGAGAATAATACCTCTTTCTAAACAGCAAGTATGATAGTTACCTTTTATTTACACTGCTCTAAGTAATATCGAGAGGGGGAAAAAATACTACGACTTACTACATGCATTACTCTTTGTATTGGTCATAGGTGCTCTTTGGTCTTGTTTGAGCAACGATTTTTGTAGCTGTAAGTTAGGTTTTGGTAACTTCCTAATTCATGGTTTCTGGAAAAGAAAATTTAATACGTATTTTGAGTTCATTGAAATAATTATTTGATTAATTTGCATTTCATGTCTTCATACACTTGTACAAAACATGGAGGGGAAGGGTGAAACTTGAGACCTTCATGGAGACCTGGGTGCTTTAAAGCAAGGCAAATATAATGAGTGTCACATGAATAGTTTATTCCATGTTGATTTGACAGATGGGCAAAGCAAAACTCTGAGAGATTAACATTGTTGTGCAATTTAATGTTTAAAGCATACAAAAAAGAAAGGCTTAGGAGAATTGAACATGGAGGATGGGTCTGTGTGATCTACATTGAAGGAACTTGTTTAGGCTTCTTTCGTAGCAAGTTGAAGTATGTGATTTATCTCAGCTTAAAACAGGAATTTAAAATAGGTCAGATGAATCCCTCTCTGAAACGTCTGTTTTTCTGCTCCACATTTAAAGTTGCCATCTCGGATATGGACAGCTGAAGTTTGATAAAATGAACCCCTTTCTGACTGTCACATTTTAAGACCCAAGTTAATTACTGCTTTTTGTTGATGCTAAAGACAATTTGTTAAATAACACATTTCAAGAGGTATTTTTTTATACAGTTGCGCCAGCTTGAGTGTAGAAATTTACGATGTGTTTCTAAACAAGTGTGTCACATGTTGGTACCTTGAAAATGTGGCCTGAAGCATAAATCTGCCATGTATGCTTTCTAGCTCTGCCTCTCCCTTGTGCTGTTTTGGCTGGCAGCGGGTGGGAACATGCACCCCCATCCTCACACGCAGTGCAGGAGCTGAGCACAGGCTGAGTGCTGTGACTCGCTTTGCTCTGCAGAGACATGTATTCACTGGAGAGCTTAGCCCTGAAAGCGCAGAATACACGAGTGAGTTTGAAAATAGTAATTGGCCTCGTTTAAAACATTTTATGTCAAGCAATTTAGCTTATCAAACATTTAAGTGAAAAAAAGAAAAAGAAAGGTTTGTACTTTTCTAATGTTCTATAATAAACTTGCTTCTGCTAGTAAACATTGTAGTGTATGCTAGGAGTTCTTAGTGACTTCCTAGCAGATGAATTAGCAGATGTATGTTTTGTGGAATCACCTATAATTACACAGTAGCCATGGTTACCAGGTTAAAGAAATCATGTCCTGATGACTAACAGAAATAGATTGCAGCAGGCTGGTTTGCCTTCAAGTTGCTTAGTAGCAAAATATTCAAGAATAAGTTCGTGAGGTCTGAGAACATATGAGTAACAAGCATAAAAACACACTCCCTTTGCTGAACTGATGCAGAGTCTGCTTTTTCAAATCCTTGTTTTGATACAAAATCACAGTATTTTTTTAAAGTTGGGGTTTGCTTGTATTTAGTTTGAAAATTGGGTGCCAACCACATATTTGCAAGAAAACTATGTAATTGAAGGAGTTAAAATTTTCAGTTAATGTTGCTAATATTTTCATTTTGATTTAGTACCGGACAAAGTTAAGTACAAACATGGACTTTTCACATTCAAGGAAAGTTGTATTCTCTTCATTTTAAATCTAACTCTTAGAATGACTTAATGGAAGTCTACGTTGTCTTTTGGATGCTCTAGCACTTAGAGGGAAACTACAGAAGTGCAGATGAATTCAAGTGGGAAGGACAGAACTGTGTTTAAGGGCAATTGTGTGTTTGCACTGTTGTTGGTGGACCTATTTCAGATGTTTCTTGTATGTACAGAATCATAGAATCGTTTAGGTTCAAAAAGACCTCTAGGATCATTTAGTTCAACCATTAATGTATTGCTTGGAAGCATCAAAAGTACTTGAGTACATTTCCAAAAGGGAGTGCAGGTGCTGAGGAGCTCAAGCCGTGTTGACTACAATGTAAACAACAAAAGATTTAATATTTAAAGTTTCCACATGGTTTAGAAACCCAAACTCCACTGGGTTTTGTTAGATTTAAGGCCCAATATGTTACTCTCCCTTTATGAGTTATGAACTATGTATTCTGTATTTAACTTGAACATAAGTCCTACAATGTCTGTGTATTACTATGTAGAATAGGATTTTTTGGCAACATGTTTTTTCCCTGGAGTATGAATGCATTTAGACCTGATCTTTTGCACCAGGGAAGCTTTCCTAGGAATCCTGGTTGGGACAGTGTGATAGGTACTTAAGTTTTAAAGTCTGAGAGTATTAAGACTAAAACTTTCTGATCTTTCTTCATTTTGTACGCCTCGCTCACGAACTTGCAGCTATGAGATTGTACTCAGTAGGTCTGCTCACCCTGTTTTGCAGAATAACCAACCATGACTACAGAATCGGGATCAGACTCCGAGTCCAAGGATAAAGAGCAGGATCAGGAGGAGAGCCCTGCTCAAGAAGGGGCAGCAGAGACCCAGCCACAGGACCAGCAGCAGCAGCAGCCACCGCAGCCGCCGCAGCCGCAGCCACAGCCGCAGCAGCCGAGTGAAGAACAAACCGCGCTCGAGCAGTTCTCAGCGGTGGCAGCGCACAGCACGCCCGTGAGGAAGGAGCAGGTAAGGGAGCCCATGCACACACGCTCGCTGCACACAACTGGCTGTGTGCCCACCTACTGCTCCTGGGAAACAACGAGCCTGGCACGTTAGGAATGGAGATACATATTCAGATACGCAGGGAAGGGTGTTTGATGGGATGCTGTAGGTCTGGGCTGGTTGGTCTTTTGTGTTTAAAGAACAGTTCTTGTGCAGTATGTTTTTAAATTCATGGCAGGTGTTTCTGCCCCCAGTGCTTAAATAGGAGGGCAGTCTCACTAACTAAGCAGGAAACATCTTCGACCTTGCGTTTGCATTAGATAGCAAACAGTGTCAGTTTTTATGAAGCTGAAAATGTTTTCAGAGTTCATTTCTTTTGACACCTGCTGAACACTGATTTCATGCTTGCTTGTCTGATGTGTGAGCCATGAAGAATCTGTGGTCCCTTAAGTTTCTCGTGGTTCTGAAATGACTGTATTATAATTACTTGAGCTATTCATGTAATAGGTTTCAGAAGAGCTAATGCATGCTTTTCCATTTAGTTCATTGTTGCACTTATTAAATTTGCAGAAGCTGCTTTCTTCTTTCCGTTAATAATTTCCAGTCAATAGGATTAACAGGCATTGTTCTTCATGGGTAAGTGACACACAATTAATGAGGTACCTGCAAATCACTTCTCTTAGCTCCGTAAGGTTATGACCCTCATCTGATCACATTTGCCTTAGGAGAGTGGAATAAGGCAGTCTAGCTCCTCCTCTTCTCCATCATTTAAAAAATTCTGGCTGTTTGAAGTGGGCTCCTGTTGTTTTAACTGGTTGGGGTAGACAGTGCTGCTGAAGCAATTTTGATGTCTCAAATAGATCAGAAGTTTCCTGTAATTATTTTGGGGAAAAGAAACAAGGCTGCTTGTCCAAAAGAGAAAAGGTGTTAAGATAAACTGTCATTAATTACAAGGGTAATTCTATCCGTTTTAGGCATAAGTATTAGTATTTATAGAGATGTTTTTCCAGACATCTTCAGTAATCCTTCCACTTCAAGTTTCTTTTCATGTTAGAAAAGTAAAACAAATAAACAACAATGACAAAAAACCCAAACCACAAAATAAGCCCAACCCCAAAATAACTACACACACAAAAAACCCCCAATTTAGACACCAAGCCAGTCCACGTGTGTTTAGAGGTGTGAGGTGCTCTCATGTGCTGCATGATCCCTTTCTTTCCCAGAGATCAGCAGTGAGCTAGTTTCTGTAGAAGGCATGATAGAAGAACTGGGTTAGTGAAAGGGATATGTGACACCTTCCTGCTGAGATTACCAGACTGAATCCAAACGTCCGTGCTGTAAGCAGGCTGCCAAATCCAGCTGCACTGATAGGCCCAGTGTATTTCATAGTGGCTTAAGTGTCTGCAGCTCAGGAAAAGAACACTTAAATGCAGCGCTAGGAGACAAAGCTGTTTGCAATGGTGTCATTAAAAAGCCGAAAACTAAAGGAGCTCATTCTCTCTCTTGCTGTCTGTAATTGCAGTGAGGAAGTTGATTTTTGCTCTTGCTCATATGAGAGAACCTTGGGAAGGAAGATTTAAGTTACCAGTCTGTGACAGTGACTTTTCTTTGTCATCCTATGCACATGAAACCCCCCGACATTTTAGTGTAGGTGAAGAACATTTTCATATTGAGATTAACAGGTATTGCAGAAATTAGTCCTTCCTATCAGGTGTAATAAAGCAGCCTTACTTTCTGCCTGCCTTCCTGTCTCTTTGAAAAAGAGAAGAAGGCATCACACAAGGTTGGGCACCAATGTTTCTGAGCAACTACCATAAGTAGATGGGATTAGTGTGTTTTGCAAATGTGGCAATATCACTTTATACCCCAGTGAGAAGCTGCAAAGCATCCAAGATCGTTACTGCTGAATCCCATGACTCCAGAGGCTTCCTTTGAGAGGGGGCCCAGCCTTAGAAAGGCTTGGACATACTGTGTCATGCGTGAGAGAGATTATGCTCAAAAAATGCAAATCCTAAAGCAACTTCTGCTGCATTAGAATTTAGTCCACGACACTTAGTAAATACAGTAAAAAGAGGGTGCACAAACTACAAAAAATACAGTGCAGAAATATCTTGGAGAAGAATTGAGGAGAAAATGAAGCTATGCTTGCAGAGTACAAAATAATTCACTCTGTACATGGGTCTTTCACTGGCCATTTTTTTTCCTAGATTCCAGGATGTCAGGTTTCTTTAGGAAGAAGAGACTTAATACAGTCTGAAAGTACCTCAATGCCTGAACATATCAGCATAGTTTGGGGGAATCTTCTCTAATAGTTCTTGGCATGTTTTGTTCTCCAGACAAATGAGAGGAAAACCTTTTGTAAGACTTTAACCTGGACACATTCCCCGATCTTAATGTAGATGGGAACCTTAACAAACAAAATAACCTCAGTAATATTTTTTAATATTTATAAATAAGCAAACCTCTGCTGTAGTCTTGAGATACTGAGTGTCTTTATGAAGGAAAATAATGACTAGTCCATTGGGATTCACAGGAATTGCTTGGAGGCTAAGTATGGTTCTAAGGTTTAAATGGATGATGGGTGTCCTTGTGGATTTTTTTCTCAAGCAGCTTTTCTGTTTTCTTGAAAGAGATTAGCTCCATGCTGGGGTATTTTGTTGGTTGTTTTTTGTTGAAGCAGAGTGCTAGCTCTCACATGAGAAATGTAATGAGCCACTGGGTAAGACAGTGCATTTTTTCCCCATCACTGGAATTACTTTTTTTATCCACATATGTGCACATGCCCCTTTCCTGGCAGACTTCTTTTGACAAAACATACAGAAATCGTCAGAGCCCCTCTGCCCACCAGCAGCAGCGCAGCTCTGCACAGAGGCCCAAGCAGGAGGCATCTTCAGTGTTGTTTATTTCTCATTGCACAAGGCTGGACCACTTGCCAGCTGGCTGCAGATGTGGTAGAAGGGTAGCTGGCCTCCAGCCTTGCTGTGAGCCCAGGGGGACTCTCCCTCTTCATCACAGCTGCTGTGAGTGTTAAATGCTCAGCAGACAGCTGATCCACTTACATACCCTGTGCCTTCATCTCCCGCCAGTTTTCAAGGTATGCAAGGACCTTGACATCCAGGCACAGAGCAGGTGTCCAGCT
This sequence comes from Pachycephala philippinensis, assembly GCA_013397055.1. Taxonomy (NCBI): domain Eukaryota; kingdom Metazoa; phylum Chordata; class Aves; order Passeriformes; genus Pachycephala; species Pachycephala philippinensis. Next base: position 4,073,464 of record VWZT01004606.1, read on the forward strand.
GCTGGGAGGAGAAACTCCTCTTGTGCTGGAGCTAGATAGGGGAAGAGACGGCTGGTGCTGGGCTGCTCCTGAGGAAGAACATTCATGGCCCAGAGGATGCAATAGATTTTGAAAGCAGCTCTTGTTTTTTTATCTTTTAAGCCCCGCTTTCTTCCAGTTTCCCCATCCAGGGAGGCCCAGGAGGCCATTGCTGTGTTCTCCTTGCAGGGAAAGGAGGGCTGTGGGGTCTTGCCTCACCTCTCAGTAATTTGCTGGGGCTTTGGTGGGAGCTGACACTGTAGGTATCACAGCCAGCTCCAAATTGTCCTTCCCCCATTCACTGGAAGGGAGAGGGGAAACTTAAAGCTTTTTTTTATGAGATCACTCAGGGACAGTACCCCGTGATTTAGAAGTACACTGTTGTTTCAGGTTATGTGATGCAACATTGTTCTGGTCTCAAAGCAGCTTAAAGCCTTTGGATGGATTTGCTTTATTTTCGTGAAGGTTTATTATATATAATGAATGGAAACAGACTTGGAGGATTAATTTACAATATATTTCCACTAATGCTTGTTGCTTATTACGCTGAAATAATTCAGAGCCAGAGCAGGTTGTGTTTTTTTTGCCTTGTAGTGAGATAACAGAAAGATGTTTTTATTTCATTTAAGCTTTAGCTGAGGTATTACTGCACTCCTGTTGAGGTTTTGTTTGGAGTCTATCAGGGATATAACTGATGAGAAGGGTAATGACTGCAGCACAGTGCTGTTGCTAGGAAGGGTGAAATGCTGTAGAGCTGTTCTGGATTTCATCTAGTGCTGTGGAGAGGACTGTGGGCTGTGCTGCATCACGGTGACTTCAAATGGCCTGACCCTCAGATAAACCCGAGCAAAAGCAACCATGGTCGTTACTTCTTGCCCCTCTTGGTTGTTACTTCTTGCCCCTCTTCCCTGCCGTACCTACTTCTCTCCAGCTTGAGGGACTTACTGGGCATCAGCAGAGAGCAAAATTCATCCTCTCATGCTGTACTTACTGTCCATTTAGCCAGCCAGCTGCACATTAAAGTTGTTTGGCCCCTCAATTCTGTCGTGTTTTCTTAACCCTTTGCTTGGGTTCTTGGGGAGCCTTTCTCTCTCCCAGGCACGTCAGCATCCCCTTATGAATTCACATTGTCCAGGAGGGATCTATGCCTTCATTCAGGGACTGTTTCCTCACTGACAGCAAAATTCATGCAAACCTGATGGTGTTTTTCTATTCCGTATGACACCATGGAAACACTGTATGATTTAACAGGTACAGGACTTCAAAGTAATACCAAGAAACTGTAGGAGTGTCTGTTCATCGACAACACTTACTGATTACTCAGAATTTCCAAAACGCACAAAAAAAATACAGGAAGTCCAAGTGGGATTTTGTACCTATGGAAATAGTAAAAGTCTTAAAATATTTTCATGAACGCGCCTCTTTCATAGGTATTCTGTACATTTTGGAGGCAGAAAGGAGGGCTGGGAGAAATATGGGAAATCTTTTCAGTAATGACTCTGTCCTGCATCAGGGGCTTTCTTGTCCAAGCCCCAAAAAAGGCTCCCTTAAATGCTTGAGTGCAGCAAGCACAGTGAACTGCAGGGCATGACTGGTTTATCTTTCTTCAAAAAGTATCTTCCTTCCTCTTGATAGGCCGCAGAGAAAGAACAGGAGTTTGCTGCTGCGAGTGCAAAACAGCTGGAATATCAGCAGCTAGAGGACGACAAGCTCTCCCAAAAATCTTCATCTAGCAAACTTTCCAAGTCTCCTCTAAAGATCGTCAAGAAACCGAAAAATATGCAATGCAAAGTGACGCTCCTGGATGGATCGGAGTACGCGTGTGAAGTAGAGGTAAATGGCTTTTTGTTTTCTTTTTTTTCATCCTGTCAGGAAGTAAACAGTGAAAATTGTATTTCTAATTTAAGAAAAAGGATTAATGGCCTGATATTTCACCACTGCCAAGCACAGTGACACTTTCATTTTTTTCTCTGGAGGTTTTTGAAGATGGTGCACAGATTTTAGCTAGGTGAGGGATTCTGAGCACTCCCTGAAACAGCCAGTCCAGAGACTCTGCATTAATTTTCTGTTGGCACATGCCACATCAGAATGCAGAAAACAAAGTATGGGCAACAAAGCCCATAAACAAAGAAGGATTTTGATCCCACTGGGATTTTCTTTTCCTTGGTATTTTACTGAGTTGAGACTTCCATTGAGTCATTGTCCATACAGTAATTCTGACTATTGTGAGATTAATGCGGGCATGAGAGACACCCTGGGTAAGCGGGGGAAATGTCAGGAGCAAATAGCAGTGAGAATGGAGAGTTTTGTGTGCTTTTCCATGATGTCTGTGAATCATAACTGTGTCTGAATGTTACTAGTAGAAAGATGTTGTGATTTTTCTGTAAGAAAGCTTGCCTTCCCTGCTGGGACTCTGACAGGAGCCTACTTTTGGGAGGAATGGTCTTTGCTCTCACTTAAAAGCCAGTCAGTGCCGGTGGGCAGACCCATGCTATGAGGATGCCTTCAACTCCAGAAGGTCCCAGAAAAGCAATTGTGAGCACATTTAGCACCTCAGAGAAAGCGTGAGAAAATTCAGCATCTCAGAGTGGACCCTTTCTCCATTCAGTTGTTGGCATCAAGCTGATTTTTGGGCAGTGGACCACCCTGTCCTGTTTTAGGTCAGAAGGTCATGCACACAAGACAAGGCTGAGCCTGGCCGAGCAGTGGCTGCAGAGGAAGGATGTGTGTTGGAGGGCCTGGCTAAGCCGACCATCCTTTGGGTAACTGTGGGGTGCCACGGAGAAGAAAAGCCACCTGGGGAGAACAGGAGAGTATAAAGGCAGAGATTAAATAGTCTGCAGTCTTAAAAGGGAAATCCGCAGGAGCGTGGAGAAGGAGAGAGGGTGGAGAAAAGGAGTACCTGACTGGGAGCCAAATCATGGCATCCTTACAATCACGTTGCTCTCAGCCCATTTGTCCTTGAGCTGCTCTCATTTTAAGTGCTTTGGAGAGTGGCAGGTGAGTAAAAACCTTATTGATTTTTATTTAACCCTGGCATTACAGTTTGGGTCAAATTTTGCAATGCTAGGAGTGAGCTGCAAACAGAAGCTGGTATTTTACTGCTCTTATAGCAATTTAGCAGTCCATGTTGTCGAGTATCTTTTAATTTCACTGGTCAAGTCCCATGTTGTTTCCTTCAATCTAAGACTAGCTATCTGGACACATCCTCTGTGACTATTAAATGGTCATTTCTTGACCTGCAGTCTCAGTTTTGTCACTCAGGGATAGTGTGGGAGCCATTAAGCTGGAGGAATGACTCATACTGGCTTTGATGGAAGGAGTCAACTCATTTCAGCTTTTGCCACTTGCTTGTAAAATGTGAGTCACTTTTTGGAATACAATCAAGCAAATCTTACCAAATAAGATTTCTATGGAAATCTTGTCTAGCAGGCTGAGCTTTATCAGAATCTAAGATGGACCAGAAAGGGAGATTTGTTATGTTAGATTTCCACTTATGCAAAAAAATGCTGTGAAAAATACTTTTTGTAGGAAGTTTCACTCTTTCACTAAACTTGAGTTCTCTTGAAGTGTCAAAATGCTGGCATATGGAAGCCATCATGTTTTATTGCTTGTCAGATTTCTCTGCTTTGCAAGTTCTGAATAGCTCTTGAATAATGTCCAATATAAGTTTTGTATGCATTTTTTCTACTTACATTGCTGAAATATTTTCAAGTTGTATTGACTGTCATCAGTAATCATTTTATCTGCTTCTAAGATGATCAAGCTTCCCAGGCAGAATGTAATATTGATGAGAATAGAGCTCCTAAAAGGATGAATTTTCAAATGAAGAAGCTGTAAGGCTATGATGATGAGCAGACCATGGGGCGCATTGAAACAAAGTTAGTTAGGAGGAACAAATATTTCAGGGAACAAGTGCAGCTGTAGTGATGCATAAATTTACATGCTTTAAACAGTGTGATTCAGACTTTGCATCCTTCCTAGGTGGTGTTATCAGTATTTTATATCTACTGATGATACAACTGCAGGTTGCGTCTCTGGCACAGCCCACTCCAGCCCATGGGAACTCTTGGTAGATCCCAAGGGAGTGCACTTCCTATGTGCATAAAGTTAAGCTACAGCAAAAGGGTGCTGAGTCCAGCCAAGAGAAATGATGCGACTTTCACTGTCCTTTTTCTCCCAAGGTGTAAAAAGTATTCACAGAGGGAGTTAGTAGGGCAGGGAAAATGCGGGTCTGTCTCAGGAGACATCTCAGGAAATCGTGTAGGAGGCTGAAAGTAAAGTTCTACAGAAATTTTTGGGGAAGTTCTGTGTTGGTTTCACAGAGACTCAGTGCTGCAGCATGAGAAACAATCTATCACATTTCAGAAGAATGCTATCCTATTTTAAGGATCACCCTCAAGTGAACTCACTGTATCAATTTAAATGGGGGAAAATATACATACATACATACATACATGTATATATATATACATTCATTCTTCTCTGTCAGCAGCACACAAAGCCATGCAGTTTTCACAGAATCACAGAATATTCTGAGTTGGAAGGGACCAACAAGGACCATTAAGTCCAACTCTTAAGTGAATAGCCAATACAGGGATTGAACCCACTACCGTTGGTCTTATTAACACCATGATGTAAGCAGGTGAGATAATCTCAGTTCTTTTATATACATATATATATATAAAATATAAGGTNTAAAATATAAGGTATACTGAGGCACCCAACAAATTATGGCAGTCAGTAAATTCACCAAGATTAGTTCTTTAAAAGAAAAGGGAGAGGGACAGACAACATGGCAGTCAGATATATAATACTTCCATTCCTTGTGTTCAGCCAACATAACTGCATCTTTCAGAGTGGACAGTGACCCAGGGTAGGGATGTGACAGTTGTCAGATGTGAGTCAGAAATGTCACCCTGTGTTGTCAGCTCCTGTCTTTCAGGTCCGTGTGTATCATGCTTCTGCCTACTGCAGGCCACAAAGCAATGTGTCCCGATTTGAGACAAAATTTGGAGGAACCTCCAAAATGAATGTCCTCTGATAGAAGGCAGGTTACAGCCACCCCTCCCCCACCAGGTTTGGGAAGAAATTCCTTGGAAGAAAGTGAAGGAAAAAAATCTATTTATTTAACACACAGGAAAAGAATAATAATGCTAAATAATAAAACCTCTCGCTGTGGAGAGAAACCTGGGAAGATTTTAGAGTCCTTTCTGTGGGTGTGGTCTCTCTCCTCCTCTTTGGAGCTGGGTTTTCAGTGTAGGCCCCTCCGGGCCTCGGGGTGGAAAGTTCTCCCAGTGAATTCTGGTGTTCTGAACCGTTCCAGAAGAGAAGAGGAAGAAGGCAAAGTCCCAGGGGAAAAAAAAAATTAACTCTCCGTCTCTCTCCAGAGAAACAGATCTGAAAGCTGGCTGAAAAGTAGGAAAGGGTGCTTCCTTCGCTCTTGCCGCCGCAGAGGCACACAGAGGAGTAGTAGTGACCTTGGAGCACACACTGCTTTGAAAAGTTCACTCCGGTTTTTTCTTTCCCCCCTCTCGGGCTCGGTTTAAAGGCACAGAAAGGCACAGGATTAATCTCTGGGCATAGAGCGGCGATAGGGGATACAACATCATAAAGTCACGCCAAGACACCATGTAATCTAGAAGGACCAGAAACTTAGAAACCTAATTTTGAGCTAGAATAATAGCTCTGTCAGTGAATCTTGATTTGGATGCGGGCCAGGTATTTATCTCTCCAGAATTTCATTCCCTAGTCTGGGAGTTGAGGATCATTAGAGAATCCATCAGTTACTCTATAAAGTGCTTTGCAAATGACAAATGCTTTTTATATATGTTAAATATTAATGTAATTTAAAGGAGCTTATTGCTCTCCAGTAGAGCGCAACCTGCAGCTTATCAATTATGTGTTCATCCAGTTAATGACCTGGCAGGCGCCGTGGCACGTACTCACAGATTGAGACACTTGTGAGGCAGGTTTGGTTAATCCATTATGCCCTTGCTGTCCTTTGTTTCAGAAGCCCCTCATGCCATATTTAATGCTGAGCATCTTCACTGTCTTCTGCTATATCTTTCAGTCTCTCTCACTTTCAGTGCTTTGCATTTGTGACACTGGGGATTTTTCATGTTGTATGAGATGTGTGAGGGAAAATGTAGTGGAGCTAACTTCAAAGCTGAGGTTAACAGGGGGTCATCTAATGTAGTCTCCATCCAGTGAAAGGATCTTAAGCAAATGCCAGGTAAAAGCTTTCCCTTGAGGCCCTGCAGTGTTACTGCCTGTGTGCTCTATCTGTCCTGACCCAGAAAGTCTTTCATGCAGGAAGACATTAGAAGCCAAAACCAGGCTAAGTAGGTAACCCAACCTGTTCATTCATCCTCCTCCAAAACCATAAACCACCAGTGTTGCCATCTGTACCCTCAATGCTGCTCTTGACCAGAAGCCTGCAGATGGTAGTGGCAGCCTTATTTCAGAGGGAGGTTTCCTTTCCGAGGTGGGATGGCCTCCTAATGGATCTTCCCCTCTCCAGGGAAAGCTGTTGGCTTTTGGAGAAGAGGTATTTGTACACTGACATTTTCCCCAGTACTCTGCCAAGAAAAACAGCCTCAGGGCAGCTGCATGTTTCTCCCAGATCATGAAGGACCTGAAGGCTTCTGAGGGGCCCTGGATCACAGGAGTTAATGCAGCCTGTTCAGAGGGATGCAGGGTGGTGGTTTCCACCTAGACGTCCACCCCTGCTGGCAGTGGCTCTCCTTGGGTTGTTCATTGTGCTCTCCCAGCCAGCATTAGGCTCAGAGATGTTGATCATCAAAGCATCCAAGGCCAAGGCTGCGGCCAAAACTGCACTTCAAAGTGGTAGCTGAAGATTTCTCTTTTAAGCAAGCTAGACCTACGCTTTGCATTTATTGGTTTGGAGAACCAAAGAGAAAGCAAGATCCAAGACTGCAAATTAATTTCAGATAACCTTTAAAAAGACAATGAACACACTAGTTCAAGTTTTTCCTAAGATTCAAGAAAACAAGCAAAAATAACTTATTTCTGGGTTTCTTCAGCTTTAAGGAGGAGTTTTCAAATGCTATAGTACAATTATGTTTTTTCTAGGATTTATTTCCCTTCTTGTCCATCTCTGCCCCATCTCAATTTTCTGTTATCTAGACCACTGCATTTTAATTAAAAGATGCAAACGGAACAAGCTGTCATGCTGTCCATTACACATAGCCTAATTTAAGGTGTCTTCCTAAAACAAGCTGGAATTTGTCTTTGTTTCTGCTCTAAACATACACATGCTGTTACTCACAACGTGAGGTCAGAAAGCTATAACATAATCTGTCTAAATAAATGGTGAAATAATTAGATTTCATTTTGAAAGGCTCAGCTGTGAGCCCATTGGTAATTTATACTCTTTCATCATTCCTCTACCACTCAGACTTTCTTATCATGCAGGCCACCAGTAAATGAAAACAAATGTTTCCATGGCAGCCTGTCTGTGGCATCTCTGCAGCCCTACATCAAACAGAGCAAGTTGACGTAGGATCCAGATAAGCTGCACAGCACATGGAAAAACAACATCTCACAAAGTATTACTGTTAACCCCACTTCTGGGTGAGTGGGGGTCAGCTGAGGTAGGAAGGGACTGGTTAAAATACACTGTGTATGGGTGTTTTTTAACTCCAGTTTTCTCAGTCATGCTGCTGCTGTAGCCACTGCTATGCCTTTGTAATGAACCTCTGGTGACTTCCTCCCTGGTGGAGACCCCACTTTCTCAATGGGTTTCCCCCGCATCCTCAGGTGACATCAGAGTAGCATGCTTGAGTTGAAATAGCAAGAAGTTTTCTTTTCATACATTTGAAACCAGGATTTGTAACATTGACAGAAGCAGACTGGAGTGAACTGGTCCCTTTCTGCCCTGCGCAAGTATGGGCTGATACTCCTTTTTGAAGACAAAATGGACATGAAATAAATGGGTTCTCCAATAGCTGAACCATTGCATTTTGCGATAATTTATCATTTTCCTGTTAAAGCATGAGAATACGAGGATGCTTCCTTAAAAAATAAGTCATTGAAGATTGTCTTAGGACAGGCTTGAAGAAGAGTTGAGAACAAGCGGAATTATTTCTGCACTGTCACCTCTGCCAGAAAGGAAAGAGAGCGGTGGCTGCCTGTGCTGCTTTTCCTGACCTGCAAGACTCTCTCTGGAGAAAAAATCCTCCTGTGTTTCTGTATGATAGTGGGGGAATGCATGGCCTCGTGGTCCCCCTCCCCTTAGGGTGTCCAAGCTGACCCTTCCCTGCGAGTTTCCGTGTGTGGACCTGCAAGCCATTTTTGCACAGGGAGTTTAATAACATCGAATTTCTCGTCCGTTTTGAGGTAGATCTTAAGGTCAGGAAGGAAATCTCTGTAATAAGATGCACTCTGCGTTCTGGAGGATACAGTTTCGGTTACCCCCTGCACATTTTAATTGTTTAATGAATTCCACACAGTCTCTTGCAAATGGCTTTACATGTGAAACTGATTACTGAATGCAAGAGGGACTTTTTTTAATAAGTCTTTTCCTTTTGACCTACTCGTTGCTTACATTTCACTTAATTTAATATGAAGACCTTTGTTTTGGGTTTTGTTCCTTCCCCAGGATATGTTTCAGTAAAAGTGACTGGGTTGAGAGGCATCATCGCTGTTACACAGCATGTTTTCTGTCCCCAGACCCTCTAATTAGGGCTGACTTGGATTAGCCAGGGGATCCACTTAAGATCTATGTTACCTGACACATGTCAGTAGGAGTCTGAGTATTGCCTGAATATGTTTTAGCTGAATAAAGTTAATATACAATTCTTCTGACTTGCTTTTTTCAAATAATGTAGGCCGCTTTTTATGAGTTAAAATACTTGACAATTCAAGAAGCACAATGATCTGGAAATTGGCACTAATGTTTCCCAGCTCATAATGATCAACTGTGAAGCTGAGCAGAGAAAAGGGGTATTTTTTCTTCAGTTTGGTAATCGAAACAAAAATAAAAATGTTTGGGCTCCCTTTTAGTGATGATGATTATTATTCTTATTTCACTGAAGTTAAAGAAATCTAAATCAAAACAAATCAGGTTGAGCTAAGCCTTTTGGAAATGCCACAATGCTGAGGGAGTGGGGCTGGAGCATTTCTGCCTTGCCAGGGGAGGCTCAGGTCCCCCGCAGCTTCTCATGGCTGGGAACTTCTGGGCTGTGTGGTATTCAGGGAGAAGGTCTCTTACAACCTTGGTAGGGAGACACCTAAACGATTAGACAGATATTTTCTCCAGTTAATATGCAAGTATATTTAGAGACTGAACGAGGAACCAAGAATTAAAATGAAGTCACTCCTTTAGATGTTGTACCGAGTGAACAGCAGGTTGGACCTTCAATTACACCTGGCACAGGAGAGGACATGGTCACAATGAAATGCCAGAAGCTTGAAACACACATACACAAAAAGAAAAACAAAACTAAAAATAAAAATTTGTAGACATTATCTCCACATCTATATTTTCTACATCTAGTCCTCTTATCTATTGCCATTTGTTAATAGTTTCTGAAAATGATGTGTGCAGTGAAATGTTGAGTTTATCAGACAAAAATAATAATTTTGATACCTTGGAGGTGCAAGCCATAACATTGAAAACTATTGTGAGGATTTCACCTACATTGAAAAATACTTTCAGCTGCTCTGAAACTGCATAATTTTGGGAATAAATGGTTAGCTGAAAACTTCCTACTGAAATATTGCCGCCGGTTCTCTCCCCTTGGGGCACCAGTTGGACACAAGCCAGGCAACAGGAGCTTGTTCTCCATCTGGCAAAGTTTTTAAAAAACTGGGTTTGGCCATGCACACTCAAACTGAGGTCCTGCACGGTTCATTGGTGGTTAATCTGTTTGCAAGAGCCCAGGAGAGGATGATCTTCCACCTGCCTTGTCACCGTCCTTGCTGATGACCTCACCAGGATGAGACTCATCAAACATGAGTCCCTTCATGTTTGTCTTCTCCAGGCTTCTTGGTTGGGGTGGTCTTTGCCCCAGAGAGCCTTCAGCTTCTTACTGGAGTGCCTAGTGCAGGCAGCACCCAACCTCTGCATGTATTTTTTAAGGACTGCTGGAATATAAATCACAAAGAGTGGATGAAAGACTTTGCCTTTTTCCTTTTCCAAATGGACACTCAGATTTTAAAGCCTTCTGCTGTTTCTGGATAACGTGTACATTCCCCCCTCTAGCCCATGCCCAACCAACACAGAAGTTTCTGATTTTCACGTCACTGTCGAGTCACGCTCCTGCCAAGCCTCCCTGCATTTTGTCTTATTTCCTGCCCTGTTTCTGTGTCTGAAGTGCCTGCTACTTGTTCCATACCCAACAAAGCTCTCTAAATTCATTGACTCTGTTGCTAGTTGCTCCAATTTATAGGTGCTGTCCCTACGTTAACGCTGAGAGTTGCCGTTTCCAGACCCAAACTAAGTAAACCTTTATTATCATTCTCTAAATGTATTAGCTTGTCATATAAAATCTTAATGAATCATATGTGTGTTTTGTTTTTTTTTCCAGCTGAGCCCCATGCAGCGCTGGGCTGCTTTTATGTTTTCTTATCCTTGTCTGTTGATACAGTGAACAAAATATCATAGACAGGACTGGGTGGTGAAATATCTGCTTGCAAAGCAAAGTGTTGATAGGCAGCAAGGTCTGTCTCTCATGGTTTATCTCACTCTGGCAGAAATGGCTTTTGATCTGAAGTGGATAAAGCTTGGACATAGCTTGAGAACAGGCTGTGTTAGTTTTCTTGAAAACCCCAGCACTGATGGTGTAGTAACATCTAAGGTACCCCACATCTAAAAGCTTGATCATCCTGCTCCCTCTCCTGCCTCAAGAGCATCTTTCTGCACAGTGTATTTTTTTTTTCAGTCCAGGCTGGCAATGTAGGTCAGAGAGAGCTCTGTGGCTTTTAAATTCACATGGCAAGATTACTCTGTAAATCGGACTATGTTGATAGTAGAGCTTTTTTCAGCTGAAAATAAACAAAATGTTTAGGGTTGTTTTTTGTTGATGTATGCCAGGGGCTATTTATATTACAGGTTGTGATTGGTTCCCCTTGCTGTTTTGGTACTAGGCTTGTGCACAGTTAGTTAGCATGTGAGATGAGGAGAGATGAGTGTTTGCTGAGTTTGTCCAAGCAGGTAGAATAAGGAAAATATTTATAGCCGCCACTGGAAAGCTTCAGCTGCTGTACTGAATCTTAGGAGACCTGTCTGAGTTACTGCAGTGTCTTGCAGGAGGTGGTAGGGCAATCAGGAGGCATTAAGCCAATGGATCAGCTGCATGTCTAGCTAAAGTCCAAGCCCAAGCAATCTGTGCTCTCAAGAAAGCTGAGTGAAGGGGTTACTTTCTCTGTTGAAAAGCCTTCAGAAATAGAATACTGTTTATTATTTTATGTCATGATTTAGCAAATGTGCAGAGCTAATATATGTGCTGAGAACAGAACTTCCAATTGAGAAATTGTGTCCACTGTTTTTGTATTCATTTATCGGAGAGTAGTGCTCATAAGCTGTTAGCAGTTTATACAGTATGCATTCTGTTGATGCACTCGCGATGCATTTGATAATCATCACATTTGACAGGTATTTCTGTAGCCATTGTGCACATGCAGACATGGCTCTCACACTTCCACACATAAAATATGCTCCAGAGTGTTTATTTTTTCTTGAGTGCCCTCAGCGCGGTTGCACTGCCGTGAGCAGAGTGCTCAGTATTTTCCCAAGGATGCAAACTGTGCAGAGCACCCATTGGTACACTCAGAGCTTGTGTGGTGCCAGTGCTGGTGTGATCTCTGCTGCTGATTTAGAAGGCAAAAACCCTAATTTGGTTTGATGCCAAAATCGGGACTAGGTCACCAATCTTCTTACTGGGATTTAGCGGTCCTCTGGGTTTTTTAGATTAGTGCTGGCTGTTTAGGATTGAAAGCTCAAACGGCTTTAAAGAAGGTTGGCCCTGATAAAAACTATGTCATATTATACAATGTCATTGACATTTGCTGCAGGTATGTAACTGTAGCATAGGCAGTGTTATCTATTTATCCATTTATCTAAATGCTTGGTTAGTGGTTGACAGAAAAGGTTATTTTCAGGAATGGTAATACATTTCAATATGGTATATTACAATAAATATCAATAAGAGGCTGAATTATAGTACTACCATAATGGGGAAGAAAAAGAATGTGATCAGTCATCATCATCATCATCACTGTATGTTAAAATACCTATCTACTCTAAGTTTCCTTATGTGGCATTCATTTATATGTGCAGAGCAGTATAAAATAGTGTTCTAAATTAAAAGGCAGAGATAGATATGCAAAATATTATTGCAGGTTTTATTTCAAGCTATTAGTCTGTATGAGTCACCTACTGGGTCATTCTAAGAAGGTCCATACATAAAAAAGTTAATAAAGAAATAGAACAGTTGGAGAACTTATATTGATATGCAGCTTTCAGGAAAAGCATTTCTGTACATGAAGTAGCTTAATAATGGAAAAAAAATAGTCTTTAATATAGCTTTTATTCAGCAAAGACTTTCTGAAATTGCCTAATTCTTAGTTCTCCCCACTTTTGGCTAAATATTTTATTCAGTAGATAGTATCTGGAATTTTGACTTGGGACATTTCCAAATACAGTTTACCATTGAAGTATGGAAAACTTTTGAGAACCAAAAAATGAAGCATCTCTGCTTTGAACATTTTCTTTTCTTTGGGTGTGTCTTTTTTTCCTTTGCATCCTGAAAGGCTGGCAAAAATGTCATGTTCAATATCTCCTATGCATGCTGGCGAGCTGCTTACAAACTGGATGAGAGCATTCTGTCCATCCTAGGGATACATTTATGAACATTTATTATTAATGATTACATGTTGTATTTTGAACATTTATGTCTCCTCCTCATCCAGGGGAGGGCGACAAAGATTCTCAGAGGGCTGGAGCATCTCTGCTGTAGAGACAGGACTGAGAGAGTTGGGGTTGTTCAGTCTGGAAAAGGTTCCAGGGAAACCTCATTGCGGCCTTCCAGTAGTTAAAAGGGGCTTACAGAAAAGAGAGAAAGAGACTTTTTACACAGGCAGGTAGTGATAGGACAAAGGGGAACTGTTTAAACTAAAAGAGGGAATATTTAGATTGGATGTTAGGAGGAAATTCTTTACTGTGAGGGTGCTGAGACATTGATTGCCCTGAGTAGTGGTGGATGCCCCATCCCTGGAAGTGTTCAAGGCCAGGTTGGATGGGACTTTGAGCAACCTGGTCTAGTGGAAGGTGTCCCTGCTTATGGCAGGGGGGGTAGAACTAAATGATCTTCAAGGGCCCTTCCAACCCAAGCCATTGTTTTATAAGACTTTGCATATGCAGATTTTTTCTGTAAGAAACAAAATAGTTGGAATAAAAAGACAATATGAGTGACTTTCTTTTATTTTTAAGCTTTTCTCTGTTGGCCTGTATGGGAGAAGGGAGTAGGGCATTTGTTGTTTGCTTTGCCACTGTATCTCTTACCTCTGTCTTTGGTGTTCAGTGTTGCACTGCTAACTTCAGCAAAGGTTTTGTTCCCTAGCAGAAATGACTTGAAAATATTTTGTGGAGTGCCTAGGACATCATTCTCAGCACACTGAACTTTCAGATGCATTAACGGTTGTTGATGCTTCTGGAACTGCCAGTGCCATTTTTAGCAAGCAGGGCAGGGGATTTACAGGCCTAAATTCCAGTGGTTAAGTCATATTATGCTCACAGATGTTTTTATCCTACACATTACACATGTGATGTTTATTTCAGTAAACCGGAGGAAAACTTGCTGATTTTCTGCCAGTTAAGACTCCAGGAAAGATTCTCTATCCTGTTTTTCTTTCTGGATTCTCCTCACTTAGCTTCCTGCTGGGAACTGCAGTTGAGAAATGATGGATTTGAAGAAATTCAGGGGTTTTTTTCTCTTCTGTCACCTTTCTGCTTCATCTCCTTTTTCCTGTGGAGAGAAACTGTGGAGAAGTATAAACAGTGAAAGCGTAAATCCTTTGAAAATGCAAATTACAAATGTGTAGAAGTGAAATGAAGTTAAACTTCTTCAGAATGACTTTTTCCATTTATCATCCTTGGGAAAAAAAAATTGCTATTTCTTTCTTTTGGCTTCAATCAAGACTTGTTTAAAAAACATGTTCACCATGTTTGAAAATTTTCTGGCCTGAAGTGCAATGATCAGCTTCTAGAATTTCTCAGTTCAGCTCTTTGTATCTTGAACAGCTCGAACTCTTTTCCGGAAAAACATGGGAAATGTCATAGTATGTTGATTATTATTTCGTTCACAGATAAAAATGTGCTCCTTACCAGAATGACTGTGTGAGTTTAGAATCTCTGATTGACTTTCTGTAGATGGAGAAGCAAGATGATGTGGCTACAAGCTTCTCTGCATTTGGAACCACAATGAACATCCACTTACAAATTCACATCTGTTTGTATGCACATATTGTGTGCATTAAATTATATATATACTTGCCTATGCATATTAATTTATGACATATATGTGTTGTTCGTATCCCTCCCCCAGAAATGGGGGTCTTGATACAACAGGGATCATGGAGGCTTGGTCACTTTAGCTTGAAAGTAGTGAGCATTTGCAGAAGTATTGGGGTTTTTTCTGGGATTTGGCATATTTTTTGTGTAAATTGCGTAGTTTCATGAGGAAAGAATGAGAAATTGTGTTGTCAGAAGGCTGGAATTCAGCGACTCAGAGACTCAGCTGGGGGAATTTTGTGAAAAGAGTGCTCTCTGCGGTGAGAACAAAGTGCTCCTGACAACCAGTTAATCATTTTCACTTGTTTATGTTGCAAGAATAATTGCAGAATCTGCAATGTGGGGATGGAGAAACTTCCCCTTGTGGGTGCTACTTATTTGTTGCTATATACATGTTAACTTTTGCAGGTGTTTTGTGTTTGCACAGAGGAGACTACCATGCAGCCCATGTGGGGTAGAAAATGAAAGCATCACCCAAATTAAATTGCAAAAAGTAATTTAAGTTGAAACAGTCAAATGAAATGAAATAAGTGGTCTAGACACTATTTGAATATTTTTGATCAAAAAACCATTGAAACATTGCAAATGAAAAAAAAAAAATTAGCTAATTCTTCCCCACCAGAAAGAGGAGGGGAAAAGGAAGAGGCTAGTACAGCCACATGCCAAAATACATTACAGCATGCAAGGCTAGAGCCAGCCCACACATTTACACAGTGCATTGTTGAGACCCATTGGAAAGTGCAAATGCTAATTAGGAATGTGAACCAGATAACCTCAACATCAGTTCGAGTCCAATTATTTGTCCCGGGATTTCATGATACTGATCTCTTTGTCCTCATTCCAGCGATCCTGCCTTACTAGAGTTATTACAGTAATTGTGTGGAGTTGGATGCCAGGCTAGTGCTAGTGTGACATTGCTCACTGACAGCTTGGCAGCTTTTCCCAGGAAAGCAGCAAGGTCGTTTGCATATGTATTTGTGCAGAAAGTTACATGCAAACTCTTCCCATTTAAAATCCAGGTCCACAGCTATGATACTTCTTCGTCTTGCTGTGCTCCTTGACTGATCAGAAAGGGAAGGGAGGATTCAGTTCATCGGGCTGTCCTGACCTTGCGGTTACTGTGCGATGGAGTTGATGGTTATTGGTGGCAAAAATGAATCCTGTTATAGCTGTTTGGCTGTGGAACTCTGTTCTCACTGTGTGTTTTCCCTAGTACTGCAAAATTTGGTCTGAATGTGATCTCTTGTAATTGATTCCATGCTGCAGGCAGCCCTTGCTCAGCGTTCTGCACCCACATGAGACTGCAGCATCGAATGCCAAAGTAGAACCGCCCCAAAGTGCGTCACTTTGGAGGCTGCAATAGTTTTCATTTCTAGGAAGCAGAGAGGGCTGTTTTCTGCTCTTCAGCTCCTCATCCTCTTTCCCTCTCAGAGAGGGAAAGGTAATCTGAGAGGAAAGGTAATTCTCAGAGAGGAAGGTAATCTGCTAGTGAGCAAAAGTAGAGCCTTGAGAACAGACTAACACTCTACCCTGTAATCAGACACTTAACCCCTTAGCACCTGGGGAGGCGCACAGGGATCGGAGTCTCATGGCTGTGCGTGTTCAAAGGGACTGGAGAGGCCCCTGATGTGAGCAGGGCAGTGGCCAGGGCAGTGAGCAGGTGTGGTCAGGCCAGCTGTGGCATTGCCTGGCCAATGCCTTGAAACCCTCTGAGAACAGAGGCTCCTCAGCTGTGTTGAGCTACCAGTCCCAGAGTGGGATTGCCACTCCAGTGAGAAATCTGTCAGACAGTGGGTTGGATTCTGTCTGAAAGAAGCCTGGCAGGTCCTCAGCATGGATAGCTCTAGCTGGCATAGAGCTAGGAAAGATGGCTGGTCCTGTAGGTTGGAGGTCACCCAACAAGTGAAAGTGGGTCATTCAGGGTGAGGTGCATCAAAAGAGGCTCAGGCTGCATTATCAGGGTGGGTGCCAAAATGGCCTGCAGGAAGACTGCAAATGATTGTGTTTCAGGGACAGGCCAGGTTTGCCAAATCAGGAGCTGCAGCAGCTTGAAGACCTTTTGGAGAGGTGGTGACTCCTGGCATGGGGCAGCCAAGCTTACAGCCTTGCACAGAAATAAAATGTGTCCCTTGGAGGTGGCAGATCTGAGTCCTGATAAATTTTCCTCTGGCACAACTAGCTTCCAGCCTGGGAAGCACCACCCAACACACGGCATTTGAAATCTTCCTGATCTCTTCCCTGTATTTTACTTACTTGCAAAGGAATTTTCTGGAGTCTTACTAGCCACCGGTATGACAAGGAAGCTGGTGTCACATCTTTGTATTAAGTTGTTGGTTGCTCATTTTCTGTGAAATTTTCCTTGTTGCTTAACACAGTACAATAACATATGGGTTTGGTGGCTTGGTGGCTGCAATACAGGGGTTTTATTACTCAAGGGTCCTGATGGGCAAAAAGGTGAACAAAAGTCAGTGATGTTCCCTGGCAGCACAGAAGGCCAGTGCCATCCTGGGCAATGTTAGCAGCAGGTTGGGGTGGAGGTGATCTTTCCACTTTACTCAGTCTTGAAGTGCTGAATCTGATTCTGGGCTCTCCAGTACAAGGGAGACATGAACATACTGGACAGAGTCCAGCAAAGGGCCACAGATATGATGAAGGCCCTGGAGCACGTCTTTTATGGGGAAAGGCTGGGAGCTGGAACTGTCCAGCCTGGAGAAGAGAAGGCTCAGGGGTATCTTAGCAATGTGTATCGATATCTGATGGGAGGAGGAAAGAAGACAGAGCCAGAATGTGCTCAGTGGTACACATTTGCCAGAACAAGTGACAAGCGGCACAGAGTGAATGACAACAATTTCCATTTAAACAGAAAAAAAAAAATTGCTATGGGGGTGGCCTACACTGGCTGTGAAGTCTGCACCCATGGAAATATTCAAAACCCAAGTGGGCACGATCCTGACCAGTCCGGTTTAGATGGTGCTTCTGGAGAAGGGAGGGTGGACTAGGCAACCTCCAGAGATGCCCTCCAGCCTCAGCCAATCAATGGTTCTGTGATTAGCATTCAGTACATATTTTGTGGCCAAAGTGATAACAAAGGCTTGTGTTTTTTCACTTTAATGATGTTTGCTTATTATAAGTACTTTACAGCTTATGGGTTTAATCATAATAAAGGAAAATGTTCTTATTACTGTTTTACATTTAGAAATACTGAACATTGTAGCCAAATGTTTGCCAATGAGAATAATTGGCCTGATAATAATCTTGTTATCCAGGCAGAGCTAAGGTAGAAGTGCTTTAATTTTTGAGCTCCTCACTCCGTGTTCACACAATCTTGGTCTGGTGATCTTGTAAGGCAGTGGGGTTGTGATGGAGGGATATGGGCTGAAGATGATGTGAAAGGTTTGAGCGTGGTGGAGAAGCTAACTAGGGGACAAGAGAGCCTTTTTTGACCTTCAGCCTCCCAAGGAGGGAGAAACAGCTTCAAAACTGAGGAGAAGCTGGTGAGAAGAGAGGCTGCTTCTCCCTTGCCTTGTGTGTGAGAATTGCTGGCAGACACAGGCTTGCCAAGTTTGCTGCTGCTGGCTCCTTTCACGGGGAACTTCACCAGGAGGCTGTTTATTCCCATTCCAGCTTCACGAGAGAGCCCTGGCCTTTACAGAGCTGAAAGGATGAGGCTGTGAAAAAACGTAACGTTTTTGCTCCTGGACCTTTGTGTTCATTTATACTGTTTAATCTGTGTGTTGTATTCCTTCTGTTTACTTGATTTCCCAGAGCTTAAGCATTAAAATAACACCTTTTTTCACATCTGCACATTTCGTTTCATCCCATTCATGCCTGAAAAATGTCTAAGAATGTTTCTAGTGGATACTCTTGCCATATTTACCTTTCAGAATTTTTTTTCATTTACAAAGTCGATATTTTATAGCACAAAGTCTTCTTTTTTTAATTTATTTTTTTTAATTCCCATTTTTTGGACTGCTGAGAATCAATTGGCATTTTTGGCATTAACTTGTGATCCACAGTAACTAGCAGACTGTCAATCTTTCATTGTCTTAGACTTGTCACTCCAAAATAATGGAAAGCAAAGGTTTAGGATGGATTGAGGAGCTGTATGAATTTGTAAGTTGACTTTCTCTCCTCCTCCCATTCTCTCCCTGCCAAAGCAATGATATCCTTGCCTTTCATGGCATGGTTATTTGGGCATGTAGTAAAATAAAAACAATTAACAAGGGCAAAAGAGGTCTGTTCAATTGCTTTAATTATATATTTCTAATTGAACCTCTTAATTTCCCATGAATTTATGCAGTAGCTTCCCTTCACTGTGGTTCTGTGCAATGAAGCTTTAGAAACACTGTGCTTGCTCACACCACATGGGTACAAAGTGACACTGCTACCTCTGTGCAGGTGCATGAGGATTTCTCTTGGCCTTGCATTTGGAGAACAGCAGGGGTGGCTCCATTGCCAGGCAGCCCCGACTCCCCAGATGACCAGAGGCCTCTAAATCCTTCTCCCACAAGTCATCTCTGACCTGGGAACAGGCATTCAGGGGCAGTGGTGAGACTACAACGTGAGGCTCATCTGTTTGGACACTAGTGGGCATTTCTGTGGGAAGAGAAGTGGTCTTGGTAAGGCTTCCCCTCAGCCATCACGAGTTCTTACCTTGTGATGGTGAAGGGAAGACCCTGGCCAGGAAGAGCTGTCAGTTACATGTTGTGTTTCTGATGTCCTCTTGCACCACCAGCATGGTTTTCCCATATCCTGATGCAGCAGGAATTTTGTGTAAAATGACTAAGTACAACTTGGGCATCTTCATACAGGAGGAGGAAATTGAAAATTGTTCCAGATTGCCATAGATACTCTCACTTGTCTGCAGTGTAGCCAAACAAGAAATACTGAGCGTTGGGAGTTTTCTGAGCGTTTGGTTTTTATTACAGCACAGTCCTGCACAACTGTTTCCTGTAATTCCCTGTTAAAACACCATACCTTGCAGCTGCTAGCTACTATTTCTCAAAACAGACATCTGTGTAGCTACATGGATTGGCCACATAAAACGGCTCCTGTGTTGGCCTTAAGTGACTCTTAAAATTAGGAGAGCACTGAAGTGCCGCAATTCAAATACATGTAAATGGTGAACTGGTGCAGACATAGTGTTTTTTAAAGCTGGTGTCCTCTACAGCTAACCTGCTTGTTTTTCTCCACTCAGTATAACTGTTTTGTTAACAAGTAGCAGAGCAAGGCATTTGGCAAAAAGCAGCATTGCTTGCTTATAGCAGAAATGTGACTATTTTGGCTTGAAATTTCTGAGTTGGGTCCTCTCCACTCACCAGTGTTAAGATCTTTTTTATCCGCCTCTTCCTCTACAGGGAGCACCAAGTATAAAACCACCAACCTCTTGTTACCTACTTTCAAGTTTGGAGCGTGAAGAATTAACTAAACACTTGTTTGACATTATAAAGGAGCTAGGGCATATTTATGCTTCCTACTTACAGGGTGGAAAGCATGTGACACGCAGAACAAGGCCCTAGAGCTGTTTGCTCAAATAATGCTGGAAGGCGCAGTAAATGAAGTTACAGGAATACACTTGTAATGCACTTCTGGGCCTGGGTTTTTTTCCTCAGCTGGAGAACATTTTTCAGGCCACACTTCAGTTTCTCCATTGATAAAAATGTAAAGGATGTTTTCCAGTGTCCTTTCCAATACACTATTCGAATGCCAGTAAAAATACCAAATTTAACGTAAATTAGATTACGCTGCACAACTCCATCCTTTCTTGTGATGTTTTCACTGGGTGTTAGGCAGCAACCCTCAGTTCTTTCCTTTTTTTCCTCTTGGCCTGCTTACGACTTCTAAAATAGTTTGAGGCCAACTTTGGGCTCCATGGGTTTGTTGGCATAGCTGTGTCAGCTTGGATTGTGAGCTGCCCTCTCCCAGCCAAGGCTGCTGGGCTGGCAGCACAGTCCGGGCACAGCGCTGTCGACAGAGGCACATAAATTTGGAGGCAGCATTCTCTCCTCTTTTGTGTCAACTACCTGCATTGCCTTTGAAGCAAGTAGTGTATTTCCAGTCTGCTTCTAGTCATGTGTACGCTACAGATGAAGAAAATGCTGTGCTGACATCACCTAAAATATTCATGTATGCGTGTGGTCAGAATAAAGGAGATGTTTTCCTTTAGCTGAGTTGCTCTTAGGGAAGCAGGCAGTCATGAAACACAGTGATGAATATGGCCCAAATAATTTTGAATTGTTTATCATAGTTAAGGCATATCAAAGTTGGCATTTGTAGGTTATAAAGAAGATATTTCTGTCTGTTTGGTTTTCTGGATATTTTTTTTCTCAATTTCACATGCAATGGTGAGAACCAGGATGACCTGAATTTTTACTGTCCAATATGATAGACACTATGAAACTTCTGCTAAGGGCTCTGGCTGTTGACAGTGAGAGGTCTTCTCATCTGACATGCCAGCAGTAAAGAAGGTTAGTGGGACACTGGAAAGCTGGTTTTTTACCCAGCTGCATTCACAGTCAGATAGTAGGCTCTTTCCATGATTTCCATAGATGGCGTAATCACATTTCCCTGTGTATTAGACAAAAATGGGTCCTGGAATCAGTCCACACTGTTACTGAAGCAAAAAGTATGTCCACATTTGGTTTGTCCTCCAGTGGATTGCCCCCCAAGGCACAACTCTGATAATCCATGACCAGGAATATTTTGCACCACTGGTTGTTGCTACTTGCACACAAAGAATTGCTTCAGTTAGCAGAGGTATGACCTCATCATGCTCTTGAAGTTGCAGTTTCTGAAAGACTGAAGAGATTTTCTTATTGGGAGTTGAAGCATGACATGTATGACTTATTTTTAACTCTGCAAGAAGACTTGAGGTTTTAGAAAAAGAGGATTTGCCCCATTCAGCAGATTCTTATGAAGCTCCAGGTCAATAGGTTGGAAAGATGGATGTGTTGAATTTTGAGGTTACTGATTTGCCAGAAAAGGTGTTATTTTAATCCTTATATTACTTTGTTTTGCAAACTTAAGGGTCTTTTTGTTTGTTTTCTGTTCATTTCCCACAGAAACGTTCCAGAGGTCAAGTGCTATTCGACAAAGTGTGTGAGCATCTGAACCTCTTGGAAAAAGACTACTTTGGGCTAACATACAGAGACACAGAAAACCAAAAGGTAATCCACAAAACTTCAGGTGGCCTTTGGTATGTGACCATCAGAACTCCCTGAGACACCTTCCAGAGCTGCAAACAATCCAGAAGTTGGTTTTATCTTCCTTGCCAAGTTCCATAGACACAGTCTGAGCTATTGTTTTTTGTGACTCTACTTCTTAAGAACTTCTCCTGTGTTTCCCTGGGTTCCCTCTCTTTCGGCTAATTATGACATGAGGGATATTAGTCATATAGCTGGTGCTCTTTCTAGTATGATTTATTCCTTTACTGTCATAGATGAAAGTCAGATTTACACTCACAGATACACTGCAAAACATATAATACTAAAATATGGCTTATTAATAGTGGTTGGGACACAGATAGGCAGGAGGTGATTGACTGTTCCTGCTAACTGCTAAGATAAGGGAAGGCTCTAAGCCTTGACTTTATCTTAGCCTTACTGTCAATTTGACTAAAAACATTAGTCTTCAGAAACAGTAGCAATAAGGAATCACATTCTGCTGTCCTGCATCCTAGCTTCAGTATGAAATAAACTGTGTGTTACAAGTGTCAAAGATGATCTAATGTGCAGGTGATAGGTACATATGTTGTTTGGGACATGGCACAGTGAAAGAGAGAGTATCAAAGGATAATGAAAATATGTTGTTCTATTTTGGCATTTTAAGATAAATATTTTGACAGAAACCAGTACAAAACTTAGCAATATACGCAATAGTTCAGCAGAGCTCACCAGGTGAAGATATTTTGTGCTTTGCGTGGCCTGAAAGGTCTTTCCTGATGGAGCTGGAGCTATTACTACTTTTTTAGTTGTTTATGTCTTATGGGAACAACAGTTGTGTTTTCTAGGCTTCCTTTTGTTTCAAATATATATGATATGAAAGAAATCGGTCTTTTTGTTTCTTTTTTCCACTTCCTTTACAGATTTCTTTGTTTCTGATTCAGAAAATCACTTAAGCAAATACTTGGTCCATGCCAGTGCAAGATAATGCTTTAGCATATGCTTAGTTTTGAGTTTTGATAAAAGCTAGGCAGAAGTCTAAGTGCATTTCCAGATAGGTATGCTTTCCTACAGGAAAGAGAAGCATGGATTCATTATTAACACGTTGTTTAGAAGCACTAAACATTTATAGGTCACCAGTTACTTTACAGAGCTAAACAGTTAAAAGAACAACTGCCCACCACCACTTTTATTGATCAATAATATGCATATTTTTAATGTCAAAGTACTTAGCAATTTACCTCCATCCTCTGGCACATAACTTCCATCCAGACAACATATATGCCTACATCCCATGTCATCTTTGTAAACAGAAATCCTAATGCACCTTTAATTTCTTGGTGCATAGTGTGCTTTTGTGCTCAACAATAGCTGGAGTTCTTCAGGCTCATGTTTTGCACCACAGAGCAGGTTTGGACAGCTGCAGACTGGTTGTTTTTGTTGGGGTGGGATTGTTGTGTTCTGCTTGTTTGATATTTCTGTAGTGTTTTATTGTCTCACTGATACATTTGTTTATCTTCCTTTGGAGAAAGTGGAACTTTCCTGGGGAAAGCAAGCTTTTTGTTTTGGGCTGTGACGCATTTTAAATATTAATTTGATTCTCTTAGAGGTCAAGGCAGCAGAGGCACTGAGACCCCAAGCTGCTGTGTGCCTCCTCCAGAGGAATTTCATCTGCTCCTTGGCATCCATGGAGTGCTAACTTATCACTGGGATGATTCCCCACCTCCTCAGCAGGGGTTTTGTCTTGCATAGTCACTGGGCTCTGCACGGTGTAGATGAGGGCAGAGGTGCTGTGGTTCTGCCTCTGGTTTTCCCCAGAGAGCCCCTCGTGCCCATGCTGCATTGCAAACAGGGTAGTGCCCTACTCTGCACTTGCTTATCCTCTAGCAAGTCTTTTCAGCCTTTCCGGGACTGGAGAAAGAAAATCAATCAAAAAAACCTCTTTGTAGCAAGCTTGTAGAAATTTCGTTTTCCCAAGAGATACTCTGGAAAAAGATTTCTATGGGTTCATTTTACCAATTCCTATTTTTTATTCTTTTATTTCAAATCATTCAGGCCCTCAAAGTCTGAGAAGGTTAATAAAAATCCTGCTTCTACCCAGGGCCACATCTTGAAAATTAGTGTTAGCCCTGCCTACTGCTGCTCCAAGGAGAAAGGGGTGGCAGAGCTTCACGTGTTCTAACTCTGACTCATAGCACTGTTTTAAAAATAATGTTTATTGTGTCTTCTAATTCAAATTGAAAAAAGGAAACATTTTCTTTGCAGAATTGGTTGGACCCTGCCAAGGAAATCAAGAAGCAGATCCGAAGTAAGTTTGTTATTATTGCCCCCTTCTACGTGTCTCCCCATGGGGAGAATGCCAATTTCACAGATATCTTTTGTGTCCTGTCCCAAGTCTTTAGCAAAGAATTATCTACATCTTTTAAATATTTTACCCCTTGATGATGGTGAGGCTTTACTGATGCTTGTAACACATGAACTTGCATTGCTGAAAACAACTTGACATTTGCAGATATGCAAAATCCTGAAGTTTGACATTAAGCAATGTGACCTTAGGGACTAGGACACGTATATGAATTATTTCTTGCATTACTGATATTTATATCATATCCAGAAACACCGCTCATGCCCCATACTGAAATAATTCACTGGTACAAAGATAGTACTCTATCTAAAATATCTTTCCTTTCAGCATTTCAGAAGCTTGATCTTTGCTCCTAAAATGACCATTCAGTCAATTTTCGGATTCACATGAATCTTTTAAAAAGCTCAATTGTTATAATTAGGCATCTGCTACATTAGAAATTCAAAAACCTCTCAAAGGAAAACCTTGTTGAGACTGCTGGGCTCAAAATTTGACTTGCGTTTTTTTTACTACTCCTCACTTTTAAAAATTGACAAAATGTTTATGTGTATGACTTCTGTGGGCAGAAAAGCCTCAGTAACTTTTTTTCTTCACATATTTTTAAAATGACCTCTTCTAGCACTTGTGCTTTCACAAATAAATGTGTCTGGTAATTCATATTTGTTGGGTCAGGCTTGGCAAATAAATCCCTTCCCTCTCCAAGATTCCAAGGGTTAATTTACACTGGTGGGAAAAATTTCCCCACTTACTGTGAGCAACCTCCCCTTTCCTTCAGTATTATTTTCATTACAGTAAGTGATCTGCAATACAAAGTAATAAACATTTGCCTTTTTTAAATCTCGTGAAAGGATGGATCTGGAGAGGAAGGTGCTTTAGACCACGATGAGTCAGTTTATACAGATGGTCAATGTAAAGCAGCTCAGCTCCCCACCACATACTTCAAATGCATTTAATATGTACCCAAGCCATAAAATAGACAATGAAAGGTTGTGACAGCAGGAGATTAACCAGGTCAGAGGAGTCTCATCCTGGACTTGAGGCAGTGGACAGTTGTATTTGCAGAAAATGACAGTAATAATTTGCTTTCTCTGTACAATTCATCCCAGAAGTTTGGAACAGGCCAACAGTGGAAAAGTAGTGCTGTTACCCATAATGCTTTCCAAAACACATATATAGTCCTGCTAAATGCTGGTTGACTTGTACAACACTCAGACAACACTGCTGGGATTTCATCCCAGTGGTTGAGAAAGGCCCTTGGTTCACACCCCGTTAGTTATAGCCCACTAACTTGCACAGTGTTAGGTTTTATTCCAACCCCTGTAAAAATGAGGTGAAGACTGCTTACTCCTCTATCTTAACCATATGTGCTATTATTATAGGCTTTATCATAGGTTTGATTTATTTTGTGTGTGCCAAGGAATAGGTTTACAGGCATGGCCCCTTTCATCTGCTGTGGGACCAGGTGTCACCCCCCGGCTGCTCTCCCACCTTGGGGCTGGTCTACTCCCTGATGGGACGATGCCCCATCCTCGCTGCCAGCCAAATCTTCCTTTCAGCATCTTTTATGACGCAAGAAAATGGAAAAGATCCTAAAATCAAGGACTCCAAAAGTCTTGCCGAGAGCTGAAGTCCTGATGGTGAACATCAAAATTCTTCTTGCACTTTCATAGAATCATTAAATAGTTTGGATTGGATGGGACCTTAAAGATCACCTAGTTTCAACCCCTGCCATGGGCAGGGACACGTCCCGCTAAAACTGGTTGCTCAAAGCCCCATCCAATGTGGTCTTGAACATCTGAGCCTGTTTTCTGAGGTGTATGGATGACCAAAGAGGATGGGGCTTTGCATGGGGTGAAATTTCCTTGTTGCTTATAAGAACAGTGTGATTTGAGGTTTTGTTATTGCTTTTCATTTGCAATCAAGTCATGTGCTAGTGTAACCTAACCCTTTTTTTCCCAAAATAGGTTCTATATTTGCATACCGTGTTCAACTCTTTTTTTAAATCTTGATATTATTTCTTTACAACATTTAAAGCTAACACTCCAGAAATAATTTTGCCAACTCTGGCGATACAAACCAGTATCCCGTGGGTCAACTAAATTTAGTGAAATAATTAAATAAGAATTCCTCAGTGCTATGTATTTTTTCAGTCATACTCTCTGTGTTTGTCCTTGCAGTTTTGTCTGCACAATAATTTATGTCTGCTGAAGAAAGGAGCTATGTGCTGAGGCAGCACTCTGAGAGGATGCTGGGAGCTGATTTGGACAGCTAGACCTCAGCACATCACCCTGCTCCAGAGTCCATTTGTACTCTGGCTTGTGGTGTTTCCAGCACCTCTGTGTTTTGGGTTATTGTTTTTTAAACCTTGTACAGACTGTGTGGTGCTTTCTTTCAATAAACCTTGTTCTCAGAACGAGGGTTTTTTAGTCTTAGGAATAAATTACTGCTCACTCAGAGTCCTCACTTCGGTGGAAATCCTACTAAATAAGAAAAGAGCTGTAAAATCTGATCTAATACAGTATCTTCAGTATGACGTGTGGGAAAAATATTCTAAAACCTGTTGTTATTAATTGCTAGTCTGAGATATTTTTAAGTCTGCTGGTGGTTGAATAACATGAGCATCTCTGTTTGCACTTGCAGTGTACTTTCAGTCAATCTGTGATCTTTTCCAGGTGGTGCTTGGCAGTTTGCATTTAATGTGAAATTCTACCCTCCAGACCCTGCCCAGCTATCTGAAGACATTACCAGGTGTTTTAAACATTAAATACCTTTTTAGAAGGGGCTTAAAAGCTGTTCTTGGTAACACTTACACTCTAATTATCCAAGAAAAGAAATGTTTTATATTCCCATTGTCTTTCTTTTTCATATGAGCTTATGGAAAATATGCAATGCTTTGACAGAAGAGACAGTGTGAACAGTGTCTATCCTCTGTGTTAAGAAGTATTTTGTACAGTTTAACCCTAAACCCCAGCATTTTCAATATGCATATTCCTTAAAATTGATTTTAATTTTCACAAAAATGCCTGATGCCCAATTTTGCCAGTGGTAACAAGTCATTACCGTAAGTAAAATCATAACTATGAAAGGAAAGTGAGATAATGTTGTGGTTTCATGACCATACTGAATCCAAAACAGAGCAAGCACTGTACCAGCTACTTAGGAAAAAATGAACTCTTTCCCAGCTGAAACCAGGATAGATGAGAATAAGCATGCATGCAAATTTTGTATATCATTTAACAAAGTAAGCAATCAATGTGCATGGAATAGAGACTACGGTGGTAATGAATAGCTGCTCCCTGCTCTCCAAGTCACTTAGCTCTGTACTCTTCACCTCTGCTCTCTGGTTTTGTATTCAGATTGCAACCACAACAAAAAAAAAAAAAAAAGCAAAACTTCACCTGATTTCCTCCTTGGAAGGAGGCACAAAATCTTTGAGCCATGATGAGTTTTTGTGCCATCAGCAAACTGTTCCCCAGCCTGTTGCAACCTTTGAATATTTTTAACCTTCAGTGCTTTATGGACTGCTTGTTGCTTTTAAGGTAGCATGAAGCCTTTGGCCTAGATCAGGGTCCCGTGTGGTAGGTACTGTGCAGAAAGACAGTGTGCCAAAAGTTCACTTAAACAGAGGACTTCCAAAGGAAAGGATTGCGTTATTCCTCTTCTGACTCTTAAATTTCCCCTGGAAACTCTGCCTTTGCCACCAAAACAATGCGCTTCACTTTTTTTTCTGTTTTCATCTATCTGATGAAACCTTTCACTGCATATCTCTGTGGTTTTAACAGCATTTACTGTTTAAATGTATTTTTGAGAAAGCACAACAGGTTGCTAAAGAGACAGTTTACATTTTTTGAACGACTTGGAGTTCAGCTATTCTTAAATGAACAGTATATGAGGTTTTTAATTTTTTTTTTATCCTTAAAGAATTATCAGGTAGTTTTAAATCTTAGTGATTTATGATATAAATCTGGTATGTTTAATGGGTATTTTCTTCATCTAGGTCACTAAACAAAGTAATAACCTGTTTAATTAAGAGCTCTCCATGCTGCTGTGTAAAGATAAATTAGGTGTTCCTACTGGTAAATTAGGCAAGAGCTTGGTGCTTTGTGGTTTTTTGGGTTGTTTTTACAGAATTATTGTTGTCCTTGTAAATGGCTGCAAAGCTCTGGGCTTGGCTGTCTGAAAATTCCTAATGGAACCGAGGCCTCTTTCCAGCACTTGGGCAGTGCTTCTTTGGGGGCAGCAGTGGGGGAGCCCTGTCTGAGCTGCTTCGGTGCTCCCTTGCAGGTACTACCTCTGCTTGCAGCTGAGAGATGACATCGTGTCGGGTCGGCTGCCCTGCTCGTTCGTCACGCTGGCCCTGCTGGGCTCCTACACCGTGCAGTCGGAGCTCGGCGACTACGACCCCGACGAGTACGGCAGCGACTACATCAGCGAGTTCCGCTTCGCGCCAAACCACACTAAAGAGCTGGAGGACAAAGTCATCGAGCTGCACAAGAGCCACAGGTAAGCAGAGAGCATCAGTGTGAGCTCTAGCCTGCTTCAGGTACCATCCTGGTGCATCTGGAGAAATTAAATTCTGCAGTGGTGTACTTAATATTTTTCCGGCAAGACTCCTCTCTGTGTCTTTGGATAGAGAAGAGCTTTGCAGCATGAAAGTTAACAGGGTCTGCACTAGAGCTGTGCCTCTGGTAGGTACCCAGCTACCTAAGGGGTATGGCTGTAGTTCTGACAGGCTGAAAATGTTTTCCAGCTGCTGGATTTTCTTTTGGATTCTGTTTCCTTAACATTTATGCTAGAACTGGTTGCTTTTCCACAGGGGAATGACACCTGCAGAAGCTGAGATGCATTTCCTGGAGAATGCCAAAAAACTGTCAATGTATGGAGTAGATCTCCATCATGCCAAGGTATGTACTTTGGTTTTTTCACTGGCCGTATTTCCTGTGTGGCATAGTACTTGAATCTGCATGGACTCCCTGCTTTATTTTTTCTTGTATTTTTGAGACAGGAATTTTGTGGGATGAATCATCTGTCAACATGAGGAAAGGTGACTCACGGTATAAGCGTAAATATATCTTGTAACCATAGCATAATTTAGCCTATAGATTCAAAGATGTTGCACATCAACTTTCATGTTCATTAAATAGTGCTATCCTTGAGGAAAATATTGAATGGATGGAGTGATGAGGAAAGATATTAGAAACTGTCCAGAGAGTGGTCAATTGTCATTTAATTCAGCTACATTTTCCAGTTTAATAAGGCAAACTCTGCTATCTTAACCAGATAGCAGATCGTTTCTATGCTGCAAAGGACTTTCAAGCAATTATTTAGCTGTGCTGGAAACCTAATCAGATTGATGATAATGGGGAGACAGCAGCTTGTCTCTTTCCTGAAGTGTGGTTGTTGCGGTTGACAGGGAGGGCAGTAATTCTCCTGGAAACATTCTCGATGATCAAGTAGTTTCTCTAATCATCAGCAGGCTAAGTTATGAATAAAACATGGTCATTCTTACTGTGGCTTGGGAGAGCCACCTATTAGCCTCGTGTTCGTTGTCTGATTTTTGGTTTTAGGGTTTTTTTTTTTCCAAATAAATAATTGCTATTGTTTTCTTCACTCTTCAGAGTAAGACTAATGGATTTTAACATTTTTGAGGTTAGCAAGCATCCTTGGGAAATGAATATTGGACCAAGGAATTCTGCCCTGTGGAGAGAGCTGTGTTTTCTGTAAAGGTCAAATTATTGTGAGCCTGTTTTTGTGCTGCAGCTTTCAAGCTACATCCTTTCAAGAACTGAGATAAATTTGCAGCTCGGATCTTGAAAGAGCCTGCAACCGCGTCCCTGGGGCATTTCATAGGAACTGTGCATGTGTGTTACAGAATTCAAGGCAATCTTTTGTGTTCTGTTAATTGCCTTCACTGAAAATGAAGAATCTGTGTACAGCTCAATGGGCAACATCTACCAGGAGGGATGCCACTGCCTTCCCTGTATCCTGCAGATACACACAAAGTCTTGAGGCACATTTGGAGCAGAGAGAAATGGATTGGCAAATGTCACTCGATAGCTTTTTTTCTGATGCAAAGAAATCCACAAACCAGCAACTAAGTGGATTACTGTTTTAAATAAATTACAGGCTTTGTTGCTGAAAATTTTACATAACATAGCATTAAGGACTAAGAATTTTTTCAGAATATTGGGGAAAAGCTGTGAGGTTTAAGATGGGATATTATAAGATAACCATTTAATTTATTCTTTCCCAAAAAAGTATTAGTATCCTGGCTTACTCTTTTTTTTTCTTATGGAAAGACTCAGAGCAAGAGAAGTTGGTAGAAAAGTTAATCTTTCTCCAAACTGATGCTCTTAATTTTAAAAAGCTGCGGTGGTAACCAAGTTGTGTTTGTCTGTGGGTTAAGAAACCTGACAGTCATCCTGAAAACTGAGCTGAAGGTGGGAAAAGTAGACTCTGCGTGAGAAGTCATGTTTAGTTTTCATTAGGTCTGCCAGTGAGATTTGATGGTGTCAGACTAGGGGACAAGTATCTCTGTGCATGCCTTTTGGAAGTCGTGCCATGGCAAATGTCTCTATGAAAATGTCAATTCATTAAGGCTGTGCCTACATCTTAGGTGTTGGACACGTTTGACTAACCAGCTCCCATTAAAACTAGTTCTCAGCTGTCCAGTGCAAGACTGTGATGAAAAATATGTTCAAATAGATTTGTCGTCTGGGCTGTCACCATTCTGAGGAAGCTTCCCCATCCATATGCAGAGCTAAAGGGATATTACAGCCTCGGACATTACAGCTAACAGGTTTCTGTCCCATGTAACCACATGGCTCCTGAAAAAAGCCGAATTCTTTTATTCAGATTTCATTTTACACTAGTAGTATCACATTGGAAAACAGTCTCTGACACCAACAAGTAACAGCAGTCTTGAATAAACTTAGATCTGCGGCGAAGGTGGAGATGAGGGAAGAAGGCATTTCTCAGCAAGTTTTTGAGAAAGTGTATCAAAAAAAGGAGCCCTTTGCACCTGCAGAAATGTGCCATGTATGAGCACACTTGCATTTCAGGCATTCACCAGGCAGTGTGATTACTGTAACGAGACTTTGTTTTTTAGAATGTATTCACTGTATTTAGACATTGCTCTTTGCTTAGGCAAGTGAAACTGAAGTACACTAAAAAAAATTAGCTTTGTCTTTTCTGTAGTGCCTGACGGTGATACCACACAAGAGCTGTATTTAGAAAAAATCTATCTCTTAAGTGATGATATCATCGTTGCTGGAACATATGTCCTCCAGTGGTGTGTTTTCTAACACTGGAGTGACTTTGTGGCACTATTTCTATGTTGTGATTTTAAAACTTTTTTTTTCAAGCTGTGCAGTAGCTGTTTCATCATGACTGACCATGCATACCATTGTGTTGGTCTTGAAATGTAATCAGTTTTTCAGCGAGAGCCTAAAAGATGGCTGGCTGGGAAAACCAGAGGAAAATGATGAATTAATTTCATGATTATCACAGGGTGACATCTTCATAGCTTCTGCTATCAGGTTTTTGTGACCTTAGGTTATTTAAAAACAATTTGTGAAGAACTCAGTACTTTAAAGTGGGCTCTTCTTCTCTCTATCAGTACTAGTACTTAGCTAAATGAAAACAGCAGAGATAGAAAATAGTGAAGATTGGTTTTAGACTATTCGAAGACTTCTAAAGGAAAGACAAATCTATATTTCTTACTTTAAAAACCCCCATATTTATGTGTATGTTCTGATAAGATTGTGGACAAATGTTTGGTAGTGCTAATGTGTCTGAGCTACAGCCTCCAGTCAAACCTAGGTTATAGCACAGGCACAGTCACACACTTTGGAAAAAGAATGTTTTCTGGTCCAAATGCCCAACTTTATGCCCACTGGGCATTTCAAAGTGAAAATACTGAGCAAAAGCACAAGAGCATTAAAGAAACTAGCAAACCTACTAAAGCCAAGATGAGCAAACTACAGAAGAAAAATCTATCTAAGGATTCACAAGGCTTAGTCATGGAGATGAGTGATACCAGGAGAAGTAAATTTGTATGCTGTCATACTTACTTTCAATCTGGTATTTATGCTAATAACCCTTTTTTATTATGCTAATAAAACTTTGCTATATGATTGATATAATTCTTTTAACAACATCTAAAATTTGCCTTCTCCTTTTGGAGTCTTTGTAAAATATAAGGAAACATTGGAAACCCTCAGTTTCCTTCACCCTGCCCAACCTTACTATTATTTGCATGAATGCATTCAGTGAGTAGGGTAGCGCTCAGAAATCAGGTCACTACAGCTGATGCATTAAAAAGACGTAGCTCAGATAGAAACATGGCATACAGAAATCTGTGGTACTGTAGGATACAAGGATAGAAACACTGAACAAAGTGCATTGCTTGCTATTCCAGGATTCCGAAGGAGTGGAAATCATGCTAGGAGTCTGTGCAAGTGGACTCTTAATATATCGAGACAGACTCAGAATAAATAGATTTGCCTGGCCAAAGGTTTTGAAAATTTCCTACAAGAGGAACAACTTCTACATCAAAATCCGACCAGGGGAGGTAAGGGCATCCTGATTCTCTTAAGTGGATGAAGGTCTTGAAAAAACATGAGTTTTTACTGATTTGTTGATTTGTTCTGTCTTATAAGCTTTTAACATTCCTCTCCATTTATATTTCCTAATTTATGCTGATTTTCTTAGGAAAGGTTAGGTATATACTTTAAAATACAGGTAAAAAACTTCTTTGGTATTTTTCTGTTTATATCCATGAACTAACATAAGGAATAAGTATGGCCATCTGCACGTAAAAAGCTCATCCATGTTATGAATACTTTGGGCATTTAAGAACAATATTGCTTATTCATGGAGAGCTTGTTTTCCTCCCTCATGTTGTATATTAAATTGGCATTTATCTCACCCACTAAGAGATGCAGACAGGCCATACCAAACTTTGTAAACATACCAGACCAGTATATTTTCAGCATTTTGGGTAGCTTCACACCTTAGCCCTCCCAAGTGCACAGGAGCTCCTGTTCTGGCTCTGGAGAAGGGGATGTGAAACCTCGTACAGTGAGTGCCCTCTCGTGGCTCAGCCGGATGCGAAGCAAATACCGACCTCACGGGCTGAGCATGCGCTCACCCAGAAATCATGGATATCATGGAATGGTTTGGGTTGGAAGGGACCTTAATGATCATGTAGTTCCAACCCCCCCTGCCATGGGCAGGGACACCATCCACTAGACCAGGTTTTTCAAAGCTCCATCCAACCTGGCCTATAAGATGATAACTCTTAAGAAAAACCTCAAGAGGAATTCAGGATCATCACAGGCAAAGGAGGATTTCCATTTTAAACGCCGGTACAATAATTGGTCTGTGATAGATGAAAACCCCGTATCTATTTAGAATGTGGACCTGTATAGCAGGACAGAAATCACTTAGACGAGGACTGGCATTTCTCCCCTAATGTAGCCAATGTCTCTGGGACTGCCTTCATAATTGACCTGGGAAACTTGCTGGGGCCCCCCCACCCCTGAGACTGAGCCTTTTCTAGAGTCCTAAACCAAAATCCACAAAGCTACATCTCCTACCTCTCAGTAGACACAGTTTTAGTAACCAAATTTCTAGTCTTGAGTTTGATTTTAAAAACCCAAAAAAATAGTCACTGGCATTCCCAACACTTGCACTGAAGCTCTCCACCGCTGCTGCCCTGTTGAGCTCTGCCGGTCTTGGTACACAGTATCCTGTGGCCAGGTCATAGTTCCATGTGTAAAATAATCAAAGCAGCCTCTGTCCAAATTACATTTGATGATAATGTAATTCACTATCCCACATGTCATCTTTATTATCTTGTTGTTTCCTGCCTTATTTCCCTGTCAGCTGCCGTAGGGATCCAGACTTCCTTACAAGTGTCCTTTTGCCTACCTTTCCCCCATCACAGCAACTCTATTTTATCTGCATGTAACCATCAACATGTTACAGCAGATAGAGCTGGCACAGCTTCTGCATCTGAAATATGTAAATTTGCAGCACAATCTAAAAAGATCTCTTTGTATCTCCAGACAACTCTTTTCAATTACCTGTCTTGCCTCATCCTCCTCAGATGAATTAGCTCTAACCACTGTGATTTACTAACGGTAGTACTTTCTCTGTAAATCTCCTTAATCTAAGGCTGTGTGAGACCAAATCAGTCCCTGAGGACTATTGCTCACCTCCAGCTATTACCAGACTTCCCACTGTAGTTTAAACTGGTTAAATTTATTCAACAGGGTTAAAACGCTTGAATTATGTTTTCTCAGGAGTCTCCCAAGTCTTGACTGATCTCTTTGTTACTGTAGAGTATAAAACACCACGGTCACCATAAGAAATCTCTTGCTCATTGCTGGTGTTTCCCCCCCAGAAATGATCCTCAAAGGTTGCCATAGATTATCATTCACAGCTTCTTTCCCAGAATTCTTTCTGTAGAATACGTATACATGTGGCTATATACATGAGCATATATGTTCACCCTTGCAATGAGATGATACAGACGGAGGAAATGAAGATGAACCTGTGTACACTGTCTAAAAATAGATGCACAGCATCAAAAACATACTTATTCTTTTTTCCTACCTAGTTTGAGCAGTTTGAAAGCACTATTGGGTTTAAGTTGCCAAATCATCGTGCTGCAAAGCGCTTATGGAAGGTGTGTGTTGAGCACCATACATTTTTCAGGTATGTGGATTTCTTTTCCTAAAGGTGTGATATAAAAAACAACAGAAAAATCAGTTCTATCAGCAGAGACAAAACCCTTCAAATCAAATTGTCTTTTTGATCATGAGGTACCTCTGAGCAGATAAGGGAAGGTTATTGCTTCTTCAAAATTTGAGATGTTGCACCCAAATTATTCATACTATTTCAGATAGATACTGCTTAAAATCACCATATGGTCCTAATTAATCATTTTGCTTTATCTATGCCGTAATATTACCAGCTGCTATAATTAAAGAGATGAAGGACTCTGCTGCACCTACTGCACATAAGCTTGCAAAGGGAGAACAACTTATATGGAAGGTTGCTGGGGGATGTGAAAAAAAGTTTTTTTAAAAGAAGAATATTTAATTATACATGAAAGTACAGACAGTAGTAGGTGGTGTATTTTTTGGTCACCCAGAATACCCAACCCATAGCTTTAATTTTTGGATTACTAAGGAGTTTTGCAGCTATTTTTTTGACTTCTAAGAAGAACTGAGAAAAGTTTGGGATAGTGAAGTAAATGCTGTAATTAGTTTGTGCTAAGATAGTCATTAGACTACCATTAATAGACACTTAATGAGGGAAACCCAAAAGGGTGAGATTTTCAACAGTTTGAAAGGGTGTCCAGTGCTTAAAAGCCCCCTCTGGGAAATGTTTGGGAGTACTGAAGAATTTCCCTCCTTTCTTAAAACTGTTGGTTCAGGCTGTCTGTACATTAATATGAAATGCAGTCTTAGCAGCAAAAGATCTAAAGAGAAATGCAGTGTGCATTTTTGGGGCATTTTCTGATTTTTAATGACAAATCAATGTCTGAAGCATAGACTCCATAGCAGGAGAATAGCTTCTTCAACCAGCTACCATGCCCAAAATACAGAGGGTGGGAGAGCTCTAACCTGAAAAGTGTCTACACCCCTGTGAATGAATACTTCCTAGCATTCATTGGAAATCAGTTCTGGCCCTGTCCTCAGCATAACATCACCATGTTTAATTTGAAGAGTTACATCTGCATTTCAGCCCAGTTGGGGCCTCTGATACAAGGAATACCTTATTTTTAGTTTTGGTGATCAGAAAACAGTGAATATGATTTTTAAGCATGAAGGAGCTG
Source organism: Pachycephala philippinensis (assembly GCA_013397055.1). NCBI lineage: Eukaryota > Metazoa > Chordata > Aves > Passeriformes > Pachycephala > Pachycephala philippinensis. Next base: position 4,109,391 of record VWZT01004606.1, read on the forward strand.
AGTGATTCTTGCCCATTTGGAAGAACTCAGATCTTCAAATGCTTTAGCTAAGTGGTTTTGTCATGCTGTATGAGGGGCATCCTTTGATTCCCTTTTAGCCACAGACCGGTGAGGCACAGGTTACCATGGAGAGTGATACCCAGCAGTCGTCTTCTCTCCTCTGCAGAAACAGTGGACTGATTTTGGAGGGGGGGGAATAACAGGTGCACTGCTTGGTGTGTTTTAGGCTCCTGCTGCCAGAAGCACCTCCAAAGAAGTTCCTCACGCTGGGCTCCAAGTTTCGCTACAGCGGCCGGACGCAGGCCCAGACGAGAAGAGCCAGTGCCCTCATAGACCGTCCTGCACCTTACTTTGAGCGGTCTTCTAGTAAACGTTACACCATGTCTCGCAGCCTAGATGGGGGTAAGGTCCTCAAAACTGACTCTGTCAAAAGTTATCATCACAATGATTGCTGCTTTAGATTAGGTATAAACCTCATCATCTCATCTCCTTGAGATCTGGTTGAGTGGAGGCTGTGAGTACCTGCACGTTCACTGCAGGGGTAGAGGAGGATGAGGAGACATTCCATGCTGAATGTGCTGATGTGGTCCTTACAAAGTGTTTGCCTGGAGGATGTCCTTTGGAGCCCACTCTTCACAGAGCCTCTGTCCTTGGCCTCATATCTGCTTCCCTGCTTTGGGGAAGGATGGGATGGACCTGCCTGCCCAAGAAAGTCAGGCTTCAACATGTTTTCAGGGTTTGCATGAGTGACTGTTTGGGTTTTGGTTGAATCTGGGTTTTTCTCCTGTGTAGGTTTTTCATGTAAGTTTGTTATGATCCAGAAATTAATTATTTGCCTTGAATAATAACACTTGATACCAATTACCTCACATCCTGGTCTGATGAGCACTAAAAGACTTTTTTCATACATTACTTTTGAAGGTATGAAATGGAGAGTAACATACATAGGTTAATAATACATCCTTCCTCTCTTTATCCTTCATTCATGGAGGTCATGGTTCTGCTGCTGGCTTCGGTTAAATCAGTGTGTAATTCAGAGTATCAGCTACTTCCATCAGCTATTACTGTTGTCAGCTGCTGACTAAAAAGAGGTTGTGGTTTTGTAGTTTATTTTTGTAGAAAAAAAAAGTCTGAAACGAAACTCAGATTCATTACAGATTAAACAAAAAGATGAATTCTCTTGCGGAATATCACAAATTGCAATGAGTAGAGTTGGTGGTGGGGACGGGGAGAAGCTTTGATTTAAAAGTGGAAGTGACAAGCCTTTTTCTCTCCCTCTAAAGGTGCTGCTTGTCATTAATTATTTTGGAATCTTCTAATTCTGATGTGCTTCTTGCTTGTTACCAAGCAACTGGTGACCTGATTGCTGTGCATGTGTTTCAAAGCAGAAATTATCCTTCTGCATTATTTTGTTTGTAACATCTAAACAAGATGTCTCCCTCTACTCCCTTTGCTTTCTCCTGCCTCCTAAACTTAATCCCAAGAGACAAGATACCTGAAACGCTTTACCCAGCATTTGCTAGACTCTGCAAGGTTTTTATGATGTTAATTTGCCTAAGTGCAAATGGGGGAAAGAGGTTTTTTTTTAGTCAATGCTTATGATCTCTTCACTAGCGTTGTTACTATAATGCAGATGTGTCTGTAACATTCTGCATTGTGCTTACATTGTGACCCAGGCTCTGTCATTTGTTACAGATGCAAGCGAGTTTATAAATTTAAATAATCCTACTGGTTTAGAAATTAGTTACCCAATAGTCAAGAGCAGGGTCTGGGCGTATATTAAACTTTTGATTATATTCTACCTGTAAAGGTACTATTTCTTTCAAAATAACTTCTATAGATTTAAATTTGATGAATTACTGATTACTTGCATCCTAAAATATTCTGGTTGGGTCCACTGAACTGAATGTCATCACTTTGCAGAATTTTTTAGGATAATGAGCTCACCTAACTGGCAGACTTTAGTACTCAATAATACAAGGATTACATTTCTTTTTTCTCAGGTATTATGCCTGTGTTATATCAATATTGTCATTTTCTGTAATGCAGCACGTTATTAAATCTGCATTTGATCTGCATTTTTATATTCTGACAGATTTAAAAAAAAACATCTCTTCCACCCCCATGGCTGATGTCATATCTGGTTCTCCTTATGTTTCCTGCCTGATAACTGTGGCAACGTGCCGCTTTTTTTTTTGTCTGGTGTTTTACTACAGTAGTAATTTTAATGACTTGCTAACATTTAACAACTGTGTAATGCACACATTAGCTACAGTAATGTGTGTATACACATCCATAATATATGTGTATGCATATGAAAGCTATGAGTTTTATTTCAAGTAAAGAGTTTATTTAAATGTATGCACATGCTTCTGGTTTCCTGAAACATGACATAGTTTTGTTTTCAGCATTATCTCAAATGTTTTTCTAAACCAGCTTTTTTAATTTTATGCAGCTTCTCAGCAAAAGCTATTTAAGATTTTCCCTCTTTAAACATTTGCTTTTAGCATCAGTGAATGAAAACCATGAAATGTACATGAAGGATTCTGTGTCTGCTGCAGAGGTTGGTACTGGCCAGTACGCCACAACAAAAGGCATCTCTCAGACCAACTTGATAACCACTGTGACTCCAGAGAAAAAGACAGAAGAGGAGAAAGATGATGAAGAGGGCAAAAAGAAGAGAGCAGAGGAAGTCACCCCGATTTCAGCAGTACGCCATGACACCAAGGTAGAATTTTCAGGTTTTTGTATTAAACAGAGCTGCCTGGAGAGTCCTTGGAGAAACACGGAATTCTTAGAGAGGGAGGGGAAAGAGGAAATAAAACTAGTTCTGTGAAAGGAAATATAGTATGTATATATACGTGTCTTGAATCAGTGTTTTTGTAGTCCTTTCAGTTTTCGTATGATGTTGTAAAAGTTAGTTCCTGCCTTGGACTGACTTTTTTGAAATATGTTTAACAGTCAGAATGGTGTTTTTCACACAGCATTCAACAGCTCTTTAGGAAATGCCCAGAAGTAGCCTGGCGGTGCATGTTTGTTCTGGTTTTCGGTCATATTTTGACTTTAGAATGGCCATCCTGTTTTTTTATTTTGACAAGGCAACAAAATAGTTCTGTATTCTTGTATGTAGCTCTGTGCTTTAAGCTATTGTATTTTCTTCTTATACTTCTCATAACACTGTTTTCTTGCATGAATTTCAATGGGCATTTTTTCTCTATTAACTTCTGGATATTAATCTACTGTTATAAGCAATTTTTTTCTGGCTTACAAAAGCATTTGCTTCACTTGTTTGAAGTTTGTGTTGAGGAAAGCAGTTTTTATTGATGGTTCTCTTCTCAGTTGTTAAATTTGAGTCATCCCTCATCATCTTCAATCCCACGACTGCCACACACACATGGTTGTGCATAATATCTACTGAGATATTAATACAGGGTAAAGCAAACAGGAGGATGGAGAAAACAGTGAATAGAGATTGACAGTGAAGAGAAATATGACAGAATAACATTCAAAAAGTGTACTGTGGAATGCACTTGCTAAACAAGTAAGGTTTACCCTCATCTTTTAGAAAGAAAAACCTTTACACCCTCAGAACTGTCAACTATGCTAATGTTAGAACCTGAACTTCTAGTTTTATCACATAAGGCCATGATGAGCTACATAGCAAAAGGATCAAGTCCTCGAAAAGAGTTGCAGTTAAGGTACTGAAAACCAGAAACAAACTGAGTTACTGAAGGTTTTCTTTTGAAAGTGTGTGCTGTAATTGTAGCATTTAACAAAATTTGTCTGGGGTCTTCTTGAAACTCCATTAGTTTATGCATGGAGAAAGAATGATGAATATCAAATATGTAGAAAACATCCAACAGATGCTAGTTCTGTTCCAGGTGTTTGTTAATTGAAGTCAATGGAGGGATCAGTTGCATTTTGAAGATCATCTAGCTATTCCTTATATATGGCTAGAAATACTCAAAGATATTTTAGGAGACTATTTTCATGGAACTTAAATATGCACAAATGATTGATTTTTATGCCCACTCAAGAGATGAGTTCTGTTTAAACCAGTCATAAGTAGAGCTTCAGTTCTGTAATCCTGTACAGATCTCAGTCCTGCTTCCACATGGACCTGCTAACAGAGCTGTCTTTCATCATAAAGAGAATAGGGTCCCAAGAAACACAAGACAAGCTTGAAATCAAATCCTTTTTTGAGGGCATATAAATGTTTTAGGTATGTTTTTAGCTTTTCCATTAAGACGTTTTGCCTTTGTTTTATCCATGTGTATTTAAGTACCAGAAGTTATTCTAAATATTAGCACTGTAAATATGTCAGTAAGTGAATAGTCTGTATTAGAAAAGAATACATTTACTTTGGATTTTTTCTCTTTACAATATAAAGAGAAGTTGTGTGTATTTAGCTCACATAAAAACCTGTGAGTCCATCAGCATTAAATTTTGACTTGAGCTTACTGCATTAAACCCATAAAGACATTTGTAAGCATTTTGAGCTAGGCTTGGTTTTGATTGCTCAATTTGGGAATACAGATTCCTTGAACTGATAGATTGCTAGAGAAGAGAGAAAGGGAAATATTAAGAGGAAGGAAAGGAGTTCTTCCATGTAATTACTTGCCTGACATCCCATTCCTACCATTAATATACCTGGTAAAGTTCGAGCTTAGTAGCAACCTGTGTCTAAAACTTGGATCTGCTTTTTGCCTCCAGTTCAACACCAGCTTGAACTGGAGGCAAATGCTGTTTTGGCTTTAAAGTCATTTTGCTTTTGGGAGCCTGGAGTGAAAGTGAAATGGCTATTATAGTTCCTTAGGGAGATGCACTATGTGTGGAGCAGCTCAGGCACTTAGGGTTTGGTCATGGATCCACCAGGTCCACTTCAGCAAAGTGCACCTGGTGGACTTTGGCCAAAATATCTCTGATGCATCAGCATTGTGGCAGATATGTTGTACTGGGGTATGCATTTTGGTGATGACAGTGGTTTTTGTCCTTCTAAAGAGCAGTGGTGGCTTCTTGCAGGGAGCGTGTGAAATGACAGTCACCATTTCTGCTGAATCACCTCCCTCCTCCTACCAATTTTTTGTCCTCAAATGACCTGAAAGGCCAGTTGAATGCGGTAGAAGTGGCATATCAAAGCAAATCCTGCTTGTTGGTAGCCAGTATTCCTGGCATTGTGGTAAAACTTGTAGCAAAAGCATCAGGGACATTTTTGCGTCTTCACTATGGGTAAAGGGTCACATTTTTATTATGAGGAGATGTGGTTTTGTGGGGCATGGACCTCTCTGTGGCCAGCCCCCCTTCAGATCCCCAGTGAGAGATGATGGGGTCTGCTGAGCCACAAGACTCAGTTCCCTTCTTTCAGTGTACGTCTGAAGAGGTGGCAGCGTGGAGGGGCTGGCAGGGTGCACGGGTGGGAGGGGTGAGCCCCCAGCACTGCCTGCTTGGGCTCACGGTGGGCAGAGGTGAGGGCAGGGCTCTGGGGATGCCCAGCAGAGGCCAGTGGTGGGAGCTGTGCTGAGGAGCTGGCTGCTGGGATAGCTGTCGAGCTGGTTTTTTCCATCAGTAGCAGCTGATGAATGGATTTATGGTTCCCCCACCAAACCAGAATGTGTTTTAGTTTGGTTTAGGACCTGGATTTTTTTTTTAATACTGCAATGAAGGAATTTAAAGTCCTTGGAGTTTTAATTATTACTGCTTAGGTTGTCCAAGGCATAGATGTGAAACATCTGGCCCCCACTGGGTCTCCTTCTGACTGCAAGAATCCTGTCACAAGTAGTGTGGGTATTAGAAATATGTTCCCTTCTTTCTTTGTTGCTCTCCATGTACTTCATGTTTGAAAACTCTTTATGACCGGAAGCCGGTCTTGCAATAAGTGGAAATTGGCAGAACCTGAAACTCCCCATGTGGCCATGGGGGCTTTTATGCAAATCCTCTGCTGCAGAGGATTAGACAAATGTTGAATCAAGAAGTTGCCTTTTGTAAGCTGGAAGCGCGATTCACTAATTCCTGTGGTGTGCGGCATGGGAACATGCACTGTTTAATTCAGTGGAAAGCTGTGGTGTTAAAATACTGTTTATAATTTTATATATATAATATATATTATTTACCATCACAGAAGAAAATTAACTAATTACAGTTTTCTTTTTGTCCTTTTGCTTTTGCGCCTTGTTTGCTGCTCTTTCTCTGTCACCAGCCATCTTTGCTTGGCACTGACTCCCACCACTCCTCGCCATCCTCTCAGCCTGGCCCCCATGTATCTTCAGCAAAGCTTCGCAGGAGATGCAAGGAGAGCACTCGGACAAAGTCCTTAGGCTGTGAGGCCCCCAAAGAGAGCGCTCCAAAGCACAGCGAGTCGGAGCCAGACTCTGACAGAAAGGGGCGAGTTTGCTCCGCCGAGCAAGACATGGCTTTTGGCTACAAGCAAAAAGCTGGCAAAGGCGGAACACTGTTTTCCTTCTCCTTGCAACTTCCAGAGTCATTTCCTTCCCTCCTGGATGATGATGGCTACCTGTCGCTCCCTAACCTCTCCGAAACCAACTTCCTGCCTGCCAGTGTGCAGCACTACCTCCCCATCCGCTCCCCCTCCCTCGTGCCTTGCTTCCTCTTCATTTTTTTCTTTCTGCTCTCTGCCTCTTTCTCAGTGCCATACGCCCTCACTCTCTCCTTTCCTCTGGCTATGTGCCTCTGCTACCTGGAGCCCAAGGCGGCCTCCTTGAGTGCCTCACTTGCCAATGACCTGAGTGACAGTTCAGAGGAAGAGGTGTGTACCTCGGCATCGAACACACTCTTTTTCGTGTTCAGTGCTTCAGTCCTAACCAGTGTTAGATTGCTGCAATAGTGGTCCTACTTTCAGAGCCTCATTTCTGTCTGTGCTGATATGTTAGAAGGGTTTTTTTTTTTTTTGGTTTGGGGGTTGTTGTTTTTTTGGTTGGTTTTTTTTCTCTTTTTTTCTTTTTTTATTTTTTTCTCATGCTGGGAGTATAGCTTGGAGCCCAGGGTTAGGCACAACACTGTGTGGAAGTGGCTTGGCTTGAACTGTGTCAGCTGGTGCAAAGTGACTTGCACTGAATAATAAGACCTCTTTGTTCCCTCTATCAGTTTATGCTAGGGTTAGAATAGTTATCTAAATAGTGGGTATTAAGTATAATTTTCTGCATAATTACTGAAGCATGCAAATATATGCATCGACATTTATTTATATAACTAGCTACCCAACAATAATGAACAACCTCACCAGCTTCAGAATGTTCAAAGTCCAGATGTATGCAGCTTTTTGCAAAAGGCGATCAGCTGTAGCTGAACTCCAGAAAAGGCCTTCTGGTCCAGCAAAACCTGGATCTCGATTTTCAGCCTTGATCCCATCTCTGCTGCAGATTAAATTGTTCTCCCATGGTTAAATCCAATGTATCAGTGAGGGGTCAGATTGGGACAGCTGTTCTGCAGCTGTTGCGGGAGCATGCCATGTGGGCTGTCTTGACATTTGCTGTGTTAGATTAGCACTGCCAAAACTGATGCCTCAAGCCACCGGGGTCATCACGGGCAGATGAACCAGCTGCAGTAGGAGTCTGCAGTGGTTCTGGGTACTGTGGAGGTGATGGTATATCCAGAAGTAGGAAAGGAATCTGCTTAAGTAACAGAGTAACTGGCGTCTCAGTTACTGATGGAGCTGAAGCCTGATTATTCTTTGTTGACAAAATAAAATACTGAGTTCAGGTTTTCCTTGGTTTTCTATTTTCCTCTTCAACTTCAAATACAAAAGTATGGTTTTGCTTTGTATGTAAAGAAAAAAATCCAATCAGATAACTGTAGACCAGCTGGCCGTGTAAAAAGCCACCTTGGCCACTTGTCGATACCGTTGCGGTAGTTCTCTTCAACAAGCCAGCTTGAACATCTAAACATCTGTGTCAGCTGCTGCTGTTGATTTTGTAAGACTTGGTGCAGGATTTCATTTCCTTTTTATGGAAAGCCAAAAGTCACATCAATTTGTCTTGTAAAAACATTGTCTTTAGATGCTTTTGGCTCTGTGATGCCTAACAACTAAAAAATAATGTGCCGTTTCTGATAAAAGGCATCCAAAATGTTTCTGTCTCATTTCTTGTCCTCATTTTGAGACAGCATTTAGGTCTCAATTTGCATTAGCTCTGCACTTGGATTAATCTAATAGCAATAACAGCATTAATATAGTGCCAGCTCCAGAGGCAATAATGAGGCAGTGTTTATGTAATACATTAGTCTGTTCCTCTTTCAGAAATGAGCACTTCTTTTTGTTAGTAAAGTTAGGAAGTACTGAGCATAAAAACATCTAAAATAGGCATTTTTAGTATCGCTCTTTTATGAGGGTGATTACTCTGGCAGTGCTTCCTGGCAGACAACACAGACTTGTGCCTAATCCACGGGGTATTTCTTGTTCAAAATATTGCATGAAAGTGAATATGTTTTAAACTCGGGCATGTCTGCATTACATTGGCAAAACAAATCACAGCAATTATGATCGCAAGGTAGGGGAGGTGCAGCCGCAGCACATCAGGAGAAGCTGCCTTCTGTCCTGCTCCAGCCCTCGCCCACCTGCCAGCCCCACCTCAGCCTGTCTTGGAGCTGAGCCTGGCCTTTCTTAGTCTTCACAGAATACCCACCTTGCTCAGCCTTAATTCACCATTCCCTGCTCTGTGATAACTCCAGATCTTTATTTCAAGTAACTCAGTAATGCTGACTGACTCCATGGCTGTTGATTGGCTTATTAGCAGACATGTATGTTGCAATAAAGCAAGTTTGGGCTTTATTTAGGATTTCATTCCAGTTATGGCAAAATAAATAGGAACCCTTTTTTCCCCTCCCCAATTCACAAAAGATTGCACACAGAGATGCAGAAGACTACAGCCAGTAACCTGAACCAATGTCAAACATTGTTCAGCTTCTTCTCCCTTGAGCTATGCATCTGGAGTCAGTCCATGCAAAGACAGAATCTCAACCCTTAGAATTCATTGACTTCTGTGTTTGTACCTCAGCAGCTCATTTTCTATTGACTTCAAGTTCTTAAATGAACCCTATGTGCCAGACTTGTGTTACAGTGCCTTGACACAATTTTTTAGTTCTTTTTAAATGCCTAGATTCATTAATTCCTCTTTGTTGCTTTTTATTTTGTAAATAGGAGTGACAATGCATACATTTTTTTTCTATTGCCATACCTTTACAATTGCCTATAGTGTTATAAAGATATGAGATCCTTTGCTAATAAAGAAACAATTTTCTAGCACTTGAGTGAAAGCAATTGGACCAGCCTAACAGACTACCTTGACATTGCACTTTCATTTAAAAATAAATGCAGTCTGTCTCATGAGTGGTCATTGCTTGAAAAATTTCATGTAATTTGCATTCCTGCACTTATCAAGTAGTGCAAAATGCTTGTTTATTCTTCTGCCTGTCATACAAACAATACAAACCCTTCAAAGAAGAGATGAATAGAAAACAAAGCAATGAAAAAAATCAAAACATTGGAGTTGTCAGAAAATGACAGAAGACTGGAGGAAATTCAAAGCTAAGACTGATACTCCATCCACTAGTAGATTGTTTTTTTGTTCATGTTCGTACTGATGTGATTGGAGGATGAGATGTGTTGTCCTGGCTTTAAATTGCCTGCCTGGGTTGCTTTGGATTATCTAAGGACCACAGAAAACCCGTAATGAAAACCAGAGCTTTCACTGCTATCAAAACAACTTGGATGTGCCAGTCTGGGGCAGTAGGGTGCACTTTACTTACTAGTTTTCCGTATGCTTTCCTGACATCAGAGTAGTCTGTTGAACTCTCTTCTCAGCCTGTAGTAACCTCCACTCCACTCTCTAGTAACCTTGACACTTGCATTCTCCACTAAAATGTTCTTCATGGTGTCAAGCAAAGCAGGGATAGATCAGTCTGTGCAATGCTGTGCTTTGTTTCATTTTTATCACTCATACCTAGTAAGTGTTTCGGCGGGTGGGGGAGTTACTTTTGTTTTTCTCCTGCTTTCATCCATATTCTTAAATGGAATGAGAAGTCTTTTTTTCTTCTTTTAATGGCAGTTTTCTTTCTTTTTACTATCATTAACAATTATCAGCTGCTCTTTATTGGAACCGAGTGGGATCTGAGCCTTACCATTACTCCACAGACAGACAGTAGATGGGCTGGGGGTACGGTTATTTGAACTCCTTGGTAATGCAGACAGCCTCACGGTGTATAAATGTGGAGACAAGAACAACTTCTGTACAAATGAGGGGCTGAAAGTCAGATGACTGTTAAAGTAGCTTTTTTTGTTGTTATTGGGTTTTTTTAATTATCTTTTTCCCCTCCAGATAAAAAATGTAACTACCACTTGATATTGGCTAGAACAAAAATTTGTTTAATAATTTTCTGTAAAAAAATCATTATGGGAGGAAAAGTTTGTTTAGAAAATATTAGCCACTTTTTTTCCCCCCCTTTTTTTTTTAAAAAGCTACCTGGCTTTCTTAAGGAAAAAAAAAATCTGCTATTCAAATAACACTTTTCCAGTAATGTTTTGTTTGGCTTATAAATTTGTTCCAGTAAAGCCATATACTGTGTACAGTACGCCTCGAGTCTTCCTCTGAGTCTGTTCTGTTTACTAATATAGCATTTTTATTTTGCTTCTTTGACATGTGCGTTGTTTGAAAAGCAATGCTAATGCAGTTCACAGGGATGTTGAGTTTAACAGTTCCCCGTGTGAGCCGCGTGTACTGATGAGCTGGGTTTATTCTTTATTCCTGCCTTCCTCTCGGGACCCGGGTACTTGTCTAACCCAATAGACTGACAGTGAGCAGACGGATACTGCGGCTGATGGTGAGACCACTGCCACCGAGGTTTGTACAGGCGCCGGCACCCAGCTATGGCAGGGGAGAGCCTTTTGCCTCGTCTCTTCCCGACCCTGGGCCTCGGGGCTAAACCGCATGTCTGCTACGGCAGTTCAGGATCCCTCCCTGCGCGTGTGTGCATGTGCGTGCCTGCAAGCGGGACAGCTTTGCCAGGAGAGTCGAGTTTCCGGTGCTCCCTGTGGGTTCCTCTTGTTTCTGAGTTTGGTTTGGAAGCTGCAAGGGCTCTGCGTTGTGCGATTAGTGGGGCAGTGGTGGTGTCACCTACGCCAGTGCTGCCCACCCGGAGGGTCGTGCCGGACGGATTGTGCCCCGGGGTTTTTTGCTTGCTTATTTGCTCTTAAACTCTGCAGCCTGAGTCGGGGAGTGGGGAAAAGACAACAAAAAAGCAATTTTCAAATTTACTGAGTATCTGTATGCTCACATTTTAAATATCTAAGGTTTTTCTTTAATGTAATTTCACGTGGCATCTTCACATATTGCCACCACTAGTCCAGGTATTCTTTTCAGAGGAGAAATGTAAAATGTTTATATTTTCCTTGCACTGAGAAGCCTCATATCCACAACATGGTACAAAGACTGTGCAGGCGAATTCAACTCTGTGTGACTTCACTGAAGTGCATATAATGCTTTCATAATTAATATGGTTGCAGCTGCAAACATGAGCTGAATTTCGTCTGACATCTGCTAGAAGACACAGTCTTACCACAAACACTACTCTAGGTTTTCAGAAGGATCACATTAATATTTGAGACTGTTAAAATTATCGTCAAGGAAAATTTTTCTGTATGACACGTCAGGACAATTCAGCCTTGGCTATAAATAGAATAAATTTGAACTGAGTTGTAAAGTAATCAACAGATTTTCCCATGAGTCATTTGTCTAATTAGGACTATATAAAAAATTAACAATAAAATAGCAGCATGGGCATTAAAAGAATTCAAATGGTACAACAACATAAAGTCTGTTGAGATGAGTCAGGAGTACAAAATGCTTTGAAGTGCTTCTTCCACTCCATAGCTTCAGGCTTTGAGCCCTGCAGAAAGTAAAACATAATCATAAAATTGTGACATTTAAAATGTCCTGTTTATTACTCAAAAATGCATGTTAATATCCCTAGCTGCCATCTTTATTTAGAGGAGAAGATACAGCACATCTCAGTTTTCCTTATAGATACCTGATTTTCAAGATGTGTGGTATATTTGCCACCTGAAAACTGCACCCTGGGAAACAGGGCTGCTGGGACAGTCCTTTTGGCATTGCTTTTGAAAATGTGCACTGAAGTGGACGGGATGTGTGTGCCATTCCAGATGACAGGTCCTGAAAGGATATATACAGGCTAAATATGAAATAAAATTACAGAAATACAGAAAGGGACTAAGGTTAGGGAAATAGCATTTTAAGCAAATAAAATGTGCTTTCTCCTGTAGAAAGTGTTGCAGGTTGTTTGCCCATGGTGAGTTTATGCAAAGCTTTCCTTGTGGCCCAGATTATGTCCTATGTGTAAACTCTGGGTTACGGAATTCTGAAGAATTTTCTGTTGCTGTTCGGTCCTAGACTAGCCATGACCTTGGTGAGAAGGTGCAACTGCTGCTCCATAAATAGAGATCTATGAATGTGGAGTGTAGCAATATTTATAAAAGGAAGATGTTTAATACCCCTTTGTTAACAAAAAAACGAATTTGAGAAGAGGAGATTTGCTCTGAGTTAGGAAAACCGTGCAAAGCCAGTGTGTCTACTCCTTCTCCTTAAACTCTTAATGAAGAGAAGATGGGATTTTAACCTAGCGTGTACCTCTCACCAATGTTCATAAAGCCTTCATTCATACAAGTGGGTAAGGTGTTGTTTTCCAATCTTTCTCATGCTGGCAGTCGGATCAAGAGGAGGACGGAGATCTAAAGGCACAGGTACAGAAACGAAAGGTCTAGATGTTGCTCAGGTATCAATGTTGGAGGTGTTTGCCTCTTTCAGCATGTTGCTGTTGGTTCTCTGTGAAGAAATGTGTAGAAACAGCATTTTGTATCCTTTCAATACTGTGTCCCTTACCTTTCCCTTTCTTTTTCACTTCTTTCAGAATAGTCTGATTAAGCGAATACAGGGTGAAAATGTGTATGTCAAACATAGTAATCTTATGTTAGAGGTTGGTATTGGTATATACCAGTGCATGTACGTACATGTGTGTTAGTTTTAGTGGTAAACTGTGGATCTGCACTATGATGCATGAACTGTGTACTCCCACCTGCTAATAGATTATTTTTTCTCTCAGATTATGATGACTCCTCTAACTCGTACTATAAATATCAGTATATGCGTGTGCGTATATGTGTGTGCCTCCACGCGCATATGTCTGTTTGTTTGGAGCCTCTTTATCAGGTGCAAATTATAGCGATATGGATAAGCTCTTTAAGAGTGTACTTAGACTCACTTGTACGAGATATGCTATGCTGTTCTCTTTCAAAATGCCACATTTTCACAGAGTGTTGTGTTAGTGCTGTGCTCCCTGGCTCCCTGAGCTGTTACTTCCCTCTATACTAACCGAGTTGTGTGTTTTGGCTCTAAAGTGTGGTTGGCTTAGGATGTATCACAAACTGCTCTATTCTTTTAAAACTGTCCAGGATCTAGACAAAACCCAGGAAGATCTGATGAAACATCAGACCAATATAAGCGAGTTGAAACGCACCTTCTTGGAAACCTCCACAGAAACGACTGTGTCTAATGAGTGGGAGAAGAGGCTTTCCACATCTCCCGTTCGGCTTGCAGCAAGGCAGGAGGATGCTCCTATGATTGAACCACTAGTGCCTGAAGAGGTCAGCGTGAGCTGAAAGGCTTCATTATGTATTTGTCTATTCATTTTTACTTATAGCAGCTCTCACTAGATTAGAGGCCGTAGTTAGAGGCCATTCCCTGCTTGCAGGCACTCCCTTTTCTCAGGACTCAGGCTCTAGCAGCAAAGATGGGAGGAAGAGCAGATACCATAAATATATACATATATAAATATATATGTATTTAGAGAATGAAATTCACTGGAAGCCGTGTGGCAGAACTGGGTCTCTTTGAGGGTGCAAAATACAGGCGTTGTTACAGGTTCGGTGAGCTTGAGGAAGTCCAGCCATGCGTGAAAGAAACCATGAAAGTGATGAAGAGAAAATTTAAACAATGGTGACTGGTTGGCAGTAGTGGTATAGTGAGATGGGTGGGGGCTATGGTGCCAAGCTTGAAAAGAAAATACAGAACAAAGAGCAGAACTCAGTCTCTGAAGACAGGGAAGAAATAATGATGATGATTAGACCCTCTTAGTCAGTTCCACAAGGGAACTGATGGTTGCTTCAGTCTGCTGGATACCATCATTGAAGATTGCTAAGGGTCTGCATTTTCATGCAGTGTGCATGTGTGAAAAAATCTTGCTCACTGTGCAGTCTTGAAGTGCTTGTAAGAAACTTGCTGATTTAAAAGCTGGTGTTTACTTGATTTGTAGATAGATAACAACATGTAGGGGTAGCAAGGCAACATTTGTGTTGCAATAAAATACATAGTGCAGTGTCTTGGCTTAAGTTCAGTGGAGCGAAAAGAAATAAGCTTGTGTGGTCTGCCTGAAAGTTATTTTTTTTTATTCTATTATGAATGGATATCTGGTTTCTGTCTCACAGGAATTATCTTTATAGGTACCTCTTGCTTTTAGCATTACAGACCAATAAATGGTCATGAGATTTGTTTCTGTGCCCACAGCACTGATGTAATGTTGTAAGGAACTCAGTGAAAATTGTTTGGAAAGCGTAAATTGAAAGAGTGTTCTGCTTTCACACCTCAGAGACTGGTGTTGCAGACCCACAACTCTGGGGAAGGGAATCCCTGGAGCCGTGCAGGTAGCGAGTGTCAGCTTCTCCTCATAGGGAAAGGGATATTGCCAAGGAAAGGGTCCTGACCTCCTCCTCTCCCACATTATACCCAGTGGCTGATGCAGGCACCAGACGTGTGTTAGTGTGGCATTGAGGCATTCAAGTTGGATTAAAATACCTAAAAAAGCAGGCTCAGTGCTCAAAGCTTCCCTTTTGAGGAGAGCACAGAGGAGTTTTAGTGTTGCTCCTACTGCCTGGTTCAGGAATCATAACAGACCCTATAAACAGGTTAGTTTGGTTGTAGTTGAAAATAGAGGTTTATCCTTCTAAAAAGCAAAATTGTCAGTACAATGAACAGGATGCATTTATCATAATAAAGATGTAAGGAGCAGTTGGAAAGGGTGGCTAGCTGAGCCTGAATGAGAGGATTGCAGGGGAAGCAAACTTAGCACCACATGTCTTGATGAGAGGGGATTTTTTCAGGAAAAAATTGAAGCCATCCATAGGTCAAAATCACACCTCGATGTCTCCTAAGAAATGCAGAGGTAGTCAGGATAGTGTGGTGCCTTCACTTAGTCGAAGAAGTTCTACATTTCTCTTGCCATATCCACTTTAAAAACGTGTTCAGTGATGTTTCCTGTAGCTCCTTTTTATAGTAAAACAAGAACAGAAGAGAAAATATGTCTTGTCAAAATGTGGTCTATGAGCATGTGGAACCTGAGTGTATTTGGTCAGAGTGACTTTAAGCCTGTCTAGTCACCACTTGGTTTCTTAGAACAAATGGAGAAATACTTTGGTTTTCCTTAGTGATGAAAAATATACTTCTAAATATCTTCCACGATGGTGGCCAGATAGCTGCAGAAAATGAAAGCCATCATATTGACAAACTCCTTGACAATGTTTAATCTTACCTGGACTGGATCAAACCAACACTTTAGGAATAAAGGAGTTACGCATCTCATCGCAGTCAGGGAGCTGAGCCATTTATCCCTTTCTCTTTCTAGTTTCATATGTTTCTTTAAACTTCTACCTTTCCTCTTGAGTACATGTACCCTTTTATCATGCCAGTCAGAGGACTTCCATTGGCATGTCTATTGAGTACAGTAGGAACTGAAGTCATTAGAAAGGGTTTGGCAAGAAACCCATTTTGCTCTGCGGGGGCTTACTTTCTTTGGAACAGTGGCCAGCCCAGAAGGTGGGCTCAAAAGGCTTGGGAAATTGAGTCTTACCAACATTTAAAATCTTCCCAGTTGTCCAAGTTCGAGAGATACTATTCTCACAGCACTGGGAAAGCACTGATGGGATAAAAGTGAGGAGATTTTGGTGTCACATTACAGGATAATAGAGCAATAGTAAGCTCCCTGTGTAGGAAAAGTGCTCCTAAGACTTCTAATACCAGCAGGGAAAAAGGGAGAGCTGAAATCTTTGCTGGGCACACCTTCTGCCTGCTTCAGCAGAGAGGGCTGCAAACCCAGGAGAGAGCCTTGTCCAGAGTGAAGGTGGAGGGGCCTGTTCTGGGCTAGTGGTGGAAGCTGTGTAAGCTGGCATCAGTCCCAGTTAAATGAATAATGTGAAACAAAACAAACACAGTGCATCCACACCTGGGTGATACTCAGTTTAGTGGGTTTTGTGCTGCACTTGTGCATAGCATTCGTATACTCTGCTTTGCATTCACCATAGATAGACACTGATTTCACTTCTTATTGGAAACCTCTATGCTGTAAAATTATTCTCTTTAGTTCTGTTTCCTAATTTTCCATGAGATTAATAATTTGTAGAGAAATATGATGAGCTACTGTAAAGTATAGTGGACTTTATACCCTCCATTTACTAAAAATCATTTATTCCCCCGACATTAGACCAAAGAAGAAACAGAAAAATCAGAAAAACTCATATTTTTGCAGAAGGGAGGTACTACATTCCTTGAAATGCAGGTAAAAACAAACAATACTTCATTGAAATGCAGTCAGAAAGGATGGCAATGATTTATTATTTTATTATCTTTTTTCCTTTCCACGCCCTCCCTTTTTATATTTTTTTTATTATTTTGTAAGTTTCAGACAGAGATATAATCTGGGGACCAAATTCTGAGGAATGAGTCCTCTCCAGAGCTTATGGCTTCCTAATGGAGACTGATTTCTCTGCTAGTTAGAAACCTACTTGCACGGTGCTGTTTGGATGTTGTTTGCAGTTTGCATGCATTTCCAGCATAAACCTCACTGAGAACGTTACGGTGAATGGGGCACTTCTGTCACGAGAATGAGTTTCCTTTATATTGTCAAGTGAATTTAGATTATGCTGAGTGATGGTGAACTTTATATTTTTATTGGTTTTTCTATTAGCCGAGTGTGATAGAGAAGAAGCTGCAGGAAGGAGAATCTGCTGGCACTTTGGTTACTTCTCATCAAATCATTATCCAGAAAAGTATCCCATCATCCCTAGAGGTTATTTTTAATTCATTCGATTTTACACTACATCATTTGCTTATTTAAATACAGAAGTTACGGTCCTAAAGTCAAATAACTAGATGCTGATTGCATAGTCAAAGCAAATCACATAGCACATTTTGCATGAGGAGGAAAAAAGATGCTGCAATTAAGTTCCATTCAGAATTTTTAGTAGTATGCTTAGTTTATACAGTTTGCTGTGTTGTATTTCTCCATTTAAACAATCCCTGAAGGGGTTGATGTTATTCTAACGAAAACAAGGAAATTCAGTGCAGGCTACAGCTACACACAAACGCATACTGTTCTAAAACATCATTAACAGCATGTTTGTAACAACCGGGGTACAGTTGAATGGGCTTATTTGCCCTATTTTTGTAATTTGTTTTTGACTGTAGCTTTGTGAACCACTGCAATATGTGATTTTTAACCACAGGTTGATTCCAATCATCATTTTAAATTATGCACTGACATGCTATCTTGCTTCAAACAAATACAGAAATAGTGTGGCAAAAGTAATATTTTTGGGTCCACATTATATGGACCTTTGAAGAGAGAGATTATGCAAAGAAATCATATTTTGCCTAAGGTGATTCTATTTGCTTGATAACTGCTCTAAGAGGTGCAATGCCAAAAGTTATTATATGCTTTCAGAAGCAGCAGCATGATTTCTTAAAAGTCTTCATACTTTAGTGCTCCTGAAGTACAGATAAACCTTAGATATTCTAATTTAGCTTTTATATCTCAAATATAGGGCACTGAGGATTGGGTTATTATAGACAAAATACCCTCTGAGGTAGTTGATGGTGAATCGGAAAAAAATCTGGCATACAAAGTAGTGACTGTGAGCAGTAAAACTGCATTTCCACCTGAGATATTAAAATCCAGTACCATTCTAATGCAGAGCTTTGAGGACTTGGAAAGTGAAATACAATCCAATGAGGAGAATAAGCAGAAAATGTTCACCCTAGGAAAGTCCTATGATACCGTATCTGGGAAAATTGTAACCATGACAAGTAAAGCTAAAGAGGGCGAGAAAGCAGTACAGCCTTCAGTAGAAACTTTGCAAAAAATGGAAAGGGAAGTGCAAGAATCTGTGAAAATCATTCCAGTAGTGGCCAAGTATGAAATCCTCAAGCCTGTCACTGATGAGAAAGCCAGACGGGGATCCGACGTGCAGAGCACGAGAAGAAAGCTGTCTGACTCTCTGACACCCATAAAGGAAGCAGAATCTCAGTTGCAAAGTCCTGAAGAGGAGAGTTTGAAAAAGACACTAAGGATGGACCAGGATTTGCAGTTACTTGGTACACTGGAAAGCTTACAGCTTGGCAAAGCAGAAAAGCACCTTGGCGGAGAAGCTGTAAAAGCAGGGGCGTTTGCCCGGACAGATAAGAGCGTGTCTGAGTGGAGATATTCCAGAGAACAGCCATTTACCATTGCTACTGCTCACTATGTTACTGAGTCGTCTGCATCAAAAGTAGTGGTAACAAGTGGCTTTGACTTCATGCCACAATTTAAAGATAAAAGCATGACTTTTTCTAGGCAATCCCCTCACACCACCCTACCTTTTGGTTCTCTTGCTGCCTGGCTTTATGTTGACAGCAGCCAACCCAGCTTGTTTTTTTTCTCTCATACTTTGAATCCGTCTCACAGTCTGAAGCAGACATTATATAAGGCTTTCAACCTTTCTGGTTTATGTACCAAAATTTAGTATTGCTGCTGTGGCTTGTTAATAAAAGGAAAAAAAAAAAAGGTTTGCTTGAACCAGCAAAACGCCAATGCTAACAACTACGCTTTGTAACGATTGCTTACTACAGCCATTATGAACTCGCTCTGATTTATTTTCCCATTCTTTTCCTGTTTCCAACCTCTCCGTGCCCCTGCAACCTTCTCTCCTTTTCCTCCGTCTCCGCCTCTGGTTTTGGCAATTAATATGTCTGTATATATGGGTCTGCCTTTCTTCTGTGTATGACTCTACATTTCTTTGTCTGTTTAGACTAAACAGTCCACCAGTGAAAAAACCTTGGATGGTTCAGATATCTTCACTTTAATAGAGTCCGCCAGAAAACCGACTGAGTTCATAGGAGGGGTTACTTCTACTTCCCATAGCTGGGCTCAGGTGGCTGCTTGATTCCGTCCATCGATGTCATAATCACACACAAATTACTTTTGCTTTTCTATTGTTTCATGGTTTTTAGCACAATTTGGAACTGTATAACTAATGCATGTATTCATGTGTGTTTTCCTTTGTTACAATGGACCACAACAGAAACTTCACCAAAAAGGAAAAAAAAACCAAAACCCAACAACCAGGTTTTCTCTCATTTCATTTTATTTTGGTCATTTTGCAGGGTGCTGTATTTTGCCTTTGTAAAACTCACACAAAAATACCAATGAGAACACCGATATTGAAATTTCTCTTCACTTTTAAAAATGTTGATTCTTGCTTTGTTTTCAATTTCTGCTATACTGATAACATCCTGAGAATGAAAATCCATGCAATGTGGGAGAAATAACTTGGCAAAATATAATGCCCATTTTTTTAAATTTATGTTTGCAGTACATTAAGCTGGGGAGCTACTGTTGTCTACTAAATAGTGTTGTCTGCTTCTGATGCTGAGAGTTTTTCCCTCCTTCCCTGCAGAGAATAGAGACAACGACGTCTCAGGAGATAACTTCCGGTGACATGAAGCAAGCAGATCAGCCGGATCAGGATACAGTGCAGAAGGTTGTACAGGAGACTGTAGTTGTCAAGGAGAGACATGGGATGGAGGTGCATGCAGGCGGGGATCCTGCTAAAGTGGCCGGACTTGCGCTGGATGCCCAGGCTGAGGCAGCGTCGGCGGTGGCTGCCGGCATGAAAGGGAAGGAGGGCTCTGCTGGGACTGAGGGGGCGAAGGAGGAAAAAAGGGAGGAGGCTGGGAAAGCCCTAACCAAACAGGAAGGAGTCGCTGCCGCTGCTTCGTGTGAGCAGGCGGAGGAGCACAGAACAACAGTCCAACTTTCAGAGTCTTTGGAAAGAAAACCTCATTTTGAGGTAACTTGTTGTTAAATTGGTCATGTCTGTGCTGAATTGTGAATGTAGGCAATAGTGGGCTAAGTTAATTCCTGTCATCAGAAGTAAAGTGTGCCCAGCTTGTATGATTGCATTTTTACAGCAGGCAGTTTTTTTCTCCTCTTATTTCCTCCTTGCATGTCACCTGCAAGGCTTGCTGCTGGTTTCCATCATTAGCAAAATGCCATGCATTTTTTACTTCAAACTGCTTTCCATGCTACAGAGAAATACCAAATTTCATGGCATTTTATGCAACAGATAACAAGATCAGCTGGCATTCTGTTTGGGAAAGTCCATCAAGGTTGGCAAAGTTCACATGTCCTCAAAGATAGGAAATAGATTGTCTTTTCCATGCTTGGTGCAATTATAAATAAGTGTACTGTGTCTTAAACAGACCTTAAACAGGTTCCTTATCTTAGCCCCATTAGTAGAATTTCAAGAGCTGTTTTGTGGAGGGTTTTTTCCCAAGAGCTGAACAGACTACTAAGCCCGGACAGAACTGATTCTCTGGTCATTTTAAGAAAATGTAGAATCACAGATTCTCAGAACAGCTGAGGCTGGAAGGGCCCTCTGGAATTCATCTGCTCCAATCCCCTGATCAGGCAGAGATGTCCAGAGTGAGTTGCTGCCCAGGACCATGTCCAGAGAGCTTCTCCTGAGTATCTTCAAGGAAGGATACTCCACAATATCCCTGGGCAACCTGTGCCAGTGTTCAGTCACTCTCACAGTGAAAAAGTGTTTCCTGATGTTCAGAGGGAACCTCCTGTTTTTCAAGTTGTGACCATTGCCCATGTAGTGTTTAGAACATTTTGGATTTCATTTTTTTAAAATCCAGGGAAGTGCTAAATGTCGCCAGTATCACATACATGAATGTACCACTTTAATGAAGAGAATTCTCTCCTTTTTTTTGTTGTTGTTAAATGCAGAGCATTTTTAGTTGTCCCTTCTTTTCCCCAAGCAAAAAAAAAAAAAAAGTTGTTCTGAGAAATCCGTAGGCTTTGCTAAATGTTGCAATTCCTTCTTTTTTGTTCACGCAGTCGCCAGTTGTGAAGACTGAAACTATCAGCTTCAGCAGTGTTCCCGCTGGTGGGGAAACCATTGAAATTTCAACAAAGGAAGTGCCAGTAGTCCATACAGAAACAAAAACCATTACATATGAGTCTTCTCAGGTAACAAATTCAACAAAAGACATGGTCTAATGTAATGTGCCCTTAAGGAACCAATTTCTTTATCCATCTCTAAGTGTATGCTTTAGTGTAAACTTTTCTAAGTTGTTCAAGTATTAAATATTAGCATGAGGAGGATATACATGAGAATAACTTACCTGAGGATGACTCTCAGGTGTAGGTCCTGGTGTAGGGCCTTTCGAGTATGTTGATGAAATTGCAGATTTAAAAGTGCCGGCTTCTCATCTGTGCTTCCAGAGGCAAAGGAGAGCTTCCGGATGCACAGAGAAATACTGACTCGTGGTCACCCTGATAGTGGTTACCCCCTACCATAAGGGTACTAATACCTTCACTTTATGACGAACTGCAGAAATAGGGAAATGCAACAGTCCAGTTCCTTCCTCCCTGTGCTCAGGAGCACTTTTTCAGTGACTGGTTTTCTCTTCTGGTTCCTAGGTGGATAGCGGTGCTGACTCTGAACCAGGTGTATTGATGAGTGCACAAACGATCACATCTGAAACCACCAGCACTACAACTACTACACATATCACCAAAGTGAGTCCTCAGAAAACAGGGACCTCTTCTTTCAGCAGGGTGTATGCTATCTTAGCTTCAGTTCTATGATATATTTCAAAATGGGGACACATTCTGATACTCTCTTGACAAAATCTTGTAAATTTACCATAAATGCTTGTCCTTATTCACCTGTCCTTGGCTATGCTGAGTTGATTAACGCATCATCCAGCGACTTGACAAGAGTCTTACACCCTTAGGGTATGTCTATGCAAGCACAAAACCTTGCTGTACAGAGACACTTGATTTAGCTGCAAATACTAACTGGAACTGAAAACGGTATAACCACATTGGCATCATATGGTAGCCTGGAAGGAATAATTTGTCTGAACATGAGGCTCCATGAACATGCCTTTCAGCCCTGAGATATTAGCCCTGCACGGTGTTGAAAGCACACAGTAAATCTGTATCATGTAGCCATAGCAGGACATTCAGTCAGCTCAGACACCTTGGCTGTGTTTCTGGGTGGTACCCTGAGGAACTTGCCCACAGCCAGACCGAAAGCTCATCTGCACAAACAAATGATGTTGTGTCTTCCAGGTTCCAAAGTGGCATTTAAATAACTGTTCCTCCCTGAGCAGAAACCCTCTTAGTGCTGTGACATCTCTCCTACCAATATTCACTGAGGGCAGGTTTTCATCTTTCTGAAGTGAAGTTCACCCATTAGTAGATGAGTTACACAAAGGCCACACCACCCTGTATGCCATTCTGAGGCAACCAGTTGGACTTCAATAGGTCTGAATATGGGCTGTCTGCATTCCCATTCTGTTCTTCAAGGGACAAATTTGCCATTTTTGACATAAAAACATCTCTCTTGATCATGTGCAGATCAACTAGAATCATGAAATTACCTGTGTTGGAAGGACCTCTGGAGGTCATTAGTCCATTCAGAGCACTTAGGCCAACTCCAGACCTGCTCACTTGCAGTCCAGAGTTGTCCTCTCTGCGCGAGCTGTTTGAGCTGTTTCGGTCCAGTCATGAGAGGGTTCCTGCACTGATCATTCTGGGGATGGGTAGCAGCACTCTAAAGTAAGTTATTGACATGCATTTGTCCCTCCCATCTAGACTGTGAAAGGAGGCATCTCAGAGACAAGAATTGAAAAACGAATAGTCATCACAGGAGATGCAGATATTGATCACGATCAGGTAAAATCTAAAAGCTGCTAAAAAGACTGCCCTGAAGACTGCCAAAGAGAACATTTCTAAACATTGCTTTGACAGATATTATTCATACCGGCATGCCTTAAATTAAGCTGGAACACTAGTTAAATCAGTGATGGTATATTTCATATTTTAATCATTTTCCTCATTTGTAAATTGTGTAATATGTCATGAATCTATCCACCTTGCTACTGATCATGCATGTTCCACCTCCTTTTTGTTTTTGGCCTTCTGTGGTTTCCTTGGGATAGGCGCTGGCTCAGGCAATTAAAGAAGCCAAAGAGCAGCACCCTGACATGTCAGTGACCAAAGTAGTGGTACATAAAGAGACAGAAATCACACCAGAAGATGGGGAGGATTGACCACAGGTAAGAGGACCAGATGATTTTCCTAGGCATTTACTGGGCTGGCATGTTGCAGATGTTGTTTTCCTACCATATTTCACCTTTAACTCTTCACTTTCTCTCACTGGCATTTGCAAGTTGCTGGTTATCAGTTCTGATATTTGAAAGTAAACCACATTCAGCTCTAGACATCTGTCTTCTTTAAACAGTGCCAGCTGGAGAAAGAGAAACTACTCATTTGCTTTCGTTGGCTCTCTGAAAAGTCCTCATTGTCCATGCTTTGTTATAGTCTAATTTTCTACTTCTGATGTCAAAAAGACCTGTTGTCTGCTTTTGTGTCATTTAAGAACAAAAATAATTTGTTCTTAAAGGTGTGCATTTTGGTTTAAAAATGCCAAGGGAAAAACCTACAGCTGCTTTTTAAATGTCCCGTGCAGATATGTTACAAGTTATGCTTTAATTCCCGACTTGCAAAACATATGGTCCAACTTGCTTTTAAATGCAGTGAATTAGTTTGTCGGTATTTGGGTGTCTTGGCTTTCTTGTATTTGAAAGAACATTTTATGTTTTAAAGCAGCATTGTTTATCAGGATGAGATGATAATGCAGCTTTCCTTGCGTCAAGCTTTTCCTCAGTAAAGGCATGCTCTCCAATAGTGGCTGGCTAAACAGACGTCTTAATATTCCTATATTTATTCTGTGTGCAGAAACATGCCATGCATACTAACCTGCTATGCAAAAGCTCCTAATGCCAGCACCATTGCACAAATTGCTTTGAATGCTGTATGCAGAAGGGGAAGAAAAAGCTGCCTGTCGGATTTGTTGAATCGATAGCAGCATTTTATTCTTAAAACAATATGTATTCCCTAGCACTTGGTGTAAGTAACAGAGTATAATGCACAGCACCTTTTGAAGCTCTTTGGCTCTCCTGCTTTTGGATATACAGACCCTAAAGAAAACTGAATTTCAGTGTCAGTTATTTATTTGGAAGATGGAACCAGTCACTAAGGAGTGAGTAGCTGTGATTCTTGTGGTATTCTGCTAATTGTTTCAGAGACAGCTCAATGTGGCTTGCTTAAAAGTCTATTGATGTCACTAATTCGTTCCATTGGCGTCAGTGGACTTCAGATTTGGTCCAAGTTGCTTATACTGGGATGATGCCATTTTCAAATAGCTTTTCTTATACGAACAAATTGACAAAATCTCTTTTGCAAGAGAGTAGTTGCTTTGAATAACTAACTCAGTTCTCTTTTCTGCAGGAATAACCTAGAATGCATATGAATCCAGACATGCATACCAGTAGGAATACGAGAGCCTATACGGAGTCTCAGTTCCAACCTGACTGACTTGTATCTGTCTATGGAAAATTTCAGTACAGAAGAATTGATCTTGACCGTTAATAAAGAAACTGGCAGAGATACCTTCCCATAGAAAGCAATCTGAATCAGCAGCAGTTAAACAATATTGCATGAAGCAACAATAAAATTACAGAAAAGCAGCATTTTTAATTTTCTTAAAATGTCTAAGTTTTCAGCTTTACCTGCACGTTCATAAACAATATAAACAGTGATCTCATGTAACACATAAACAGTTCATGCCTTTCACAGTTTCTGAAAGTATAAACAAATTAAAATTTGTTAGGTGGCAAGCCTTTTGTTTACGGATATTGTAAATGAAGATTACCCCCAAAATGCTAGAAGCTGTATAGGTACTGTGTATAATGTTTTACCACACATTAGATGTGCCAATAACACAGTTTATTCAGTAAACAACTTGAATCTTATATTTGTTTCATCTGGTTTTATTACTGCCCGATAAACGATGATGAATCTTTACTCTTATCAAAACATTTAAATGCTTACAAAGTGTGCTTTGTATACCTGACTGAATACCTTATGAGGTAGTAATGATTTTAGTATATTAACTTTAATTATTTTTGTCAGCATTGTTCAGAGTCAGCTTCCAGTCACCCTTCACAGATCCTAACCTTGTAAATTATATGTAGTTATTTTGGAGAAAAATAAAAAAATCTGTATTTTACTTAGTTTGCACCTTTAGAAAATTATTAATCTGAAATAACCGTGATGGTTTTCTATTGATTTCCCTTTTGTTCTCAGAGGAAAAAAAAAAATCTGTTTTGAGAATCTGGTCAGCATTTACTATCTAGTTCTGAGTCAAGCCTTAACCTGTACAGAACGTCCACTGAAAACTCGTTAGTGTCCAGCTCTAATACCCACGGAAGGGATAGCGTCCATTACACTGTCAGCTGCATCACAACACATGGTGAATGTATGTTTCTGCATAGTGAAATAAAAGTGGTAAATGCATCCGAAATTGTATTGTTCTGTGTCTAAAAGCACCTAGTGGTTTTCAATATTCAAAACATCAAAATGTTACGTTTGTAAGACGCCACAGGTTTTACTCATGTGCACAGTAGATGTGTTTTGTCTTCAGCGGCTGACACTGCACTGTGCAGACAGTGGGAGTTAGCGGAGAATCCAAAGGGATGACAGTGTTCACCTTTGGGCATATGATGTTTGCAAAGGAAAAGGACAGTTTGGTTCCTTCTGTTTTCTCTGGTTGTGTAACATTTCACCGAAGCTAAATGAAGAATTTTGTCGTTGCTTAGAAAGTAAAGGCCAGTAGCGCTTGTTCCAGATCCACTCTCTTTTTGTACTTTGGCTCTGAAACATGGATAAAATTCTCTTTAAAGCAGTATTATTTATTGGTTCCATTTTTTTTCTTTTTTTGCTCCTTTGCCACATCTCACTGACACTCCCCTGGTAGTTTAAGAAAAAATTGTAACAATTAGTTCACCCTTCAATCTGTGTTTCCTTGCAGGATTGAAAGACAATGGGTACAAGCAGACTTTTCAGGACATAAAGGGCCAAATTTGCCCTTCGTTGTTTACACGGGGCTCCCTCCCATTGAAGTCAATGGATTTGCCTTCAGTGGAGAGCAGGATTTGACCCAGTGACTTGTTAATAAATGTTTATTTTCATAATTTAGAAAGAAAAATAGTATATATAGAGAGAATAACCTGTAGATAATAATTAAAAGTAATATCCCAAGGCTTTTAAAGCTTTGCCCTTAGTCTCCAAAACGTCTTCCTTCCACCAGCCATTCTTCATGCCTTTAAATCCAGAGTGCTAACGATGTAACCCCTCCCCGCACCGCCGTCATTGTTACCTCTCGCCTAACGACCGACGCAAAGCCGACGGTCTGTTGTGATCTTTGATGGCCCTCTCCTCCTCCTCCTCCTCCTCCTCCTCCTCCTAGTCCAAGACCATCTCTGTTCTCATCCCCCTGAGTGTCAGTAGGCTCAGCTCTCTGGTGCTGCTGGTGCCCAGCGGCGGCCGGGGGTGGAGGAGGTCCTCACCCCGTCTCGGCCGATGTCACGCCAGGTCCTCGCTACTGCATCAGGAGTTTAAAAATAGACTCTGAAGCCATATTGATCCTCCCTCAGGTGCCCCTCATGTTGTCAGCTAAGAAACAGCATTGTATTACCTCAGAGAGACACGAGGCGATCGCACAGCCTTCTCTCCAGAGTTAGCATTATATTTTAGCATGGCTTGAGGAGATTGTACTCTGGTGATCCTGCACAGTATGTACGCTGTCTAAAGATATTGTATTGTAAGAAGTTAGTCTCCTTGGAAAGGACACTCACCACTAAGATACAGCCTAAGCGCATATAAACTATGAGGAGATGAGAGTGGACAGGCAAGGACATCTCAGTGCCACTGTTGGTAGTAGACCCTTGTTTGGGGGATGGTTCCTGGAAGTGATAGCTTTGGTTTTTGTTAGAAACTGTTTCTTGGGTTGTCTGCCTAATGCTGTGCCACATGAAATAAAGAGCACCTGCCTGTTTCTACCAACCATCTTTTGTCTCTGTCTCTTCTCATTTATTGTTGGTCTTTGTCTGGCTTCTTGACATAAACCAGCCTAGAAAACAAACCAATAGACAGTGTATTGCTTCTGGGCAGCATTGCCAACACAGACACCAGCATGGGAGACAGCCTTACTTGCTGCAGCTGGAATCCCAGCTTCAATCCCAAAAGAACTGGCTGCTCTGCACCATTGTGGTAAGGGCTTTGCACACGAGGCAAGAATGGGCATAGCAAGTGGTCACACCAGTGGTGACCATTACACATACAGAAAGAGTGAATACATCACGCTGACATTTTAAGGCTGCTTGGAATCCCTTAACATTTATCCCCCTTAGTTTTTTAAGGCTGTCCCATCACAAATGGCAAGTAATGGTGTTTCTGTGCTCAAGCAACTATAAAAATAATTTAATGAGCTTCTAAATCCATATACTAGATCAAAGCAAGGGTTTAACAGCTTAGCCTTATTTCTTCCCAGAGCAGATTTAGGCAGCTGATGAGATGATGTGCTTCATCTGTACAACAATTTGTATCTGCTAAAATGATAGTTCCTCATAAACGGTTCTTCATGGCATATAAATTGGACATTGAGTCCAGGCTTCAGTTTGGCAATCACACTGGCAAGTCTTGCTGCAGGTTTCTTGCCTTACACCAAAATAGTTCTGTCATTTAAGATCAGAAAGACCATTTACAAGCTTCACCTTTACATTTCCCTCTTCACAGGTAATAAGGATGAGATAAAGAAATGCACTCCCCTTTTTTATATCAGAACAATAATGGTTGAGATTCTGCAGAACTAGGAATCAAATCATTATTTTTAATAATGTTTCCTAGTTCTTAAAAATTTGTGACATGCCTGAGGCAATGCTGAGATCTCCTGCAGTCCTATGAAGATCCCAAGGTGCAGTGGTGGTTTGAGGTACTACAGATGGACCATGGGTGGACAAGTGGATTGATGTAAGAAACACTAACTCCATTGCTTATGTTATTTTTAAAGAAAGAAAATTATGCACTTTTCTTAAATCTTTAGATTCCAAAGGCTGTATCAGTCCTACGCTGCAAATAGTGGGTTGCCATGTCTTTTGTCACTAATTTTATGCCACATCAGCAAAGAGTCTGTCCGTGGTTGCTCCAGTCCCTCAGAGCAACACAAAATACCAGCCTTCCTAATAAAAACTTGGTCATACTTAAAAAGACTGTTATTACTTATGCATCTTTTAGTTCCATCTCAGGGATTTACATAGAAATAAACAGTGGGGCATATTGTTGTTAGTTTTTATATAAAAATATTTTCCACAAGTTTCTGTATTCACTAACTGTAACCAGATTATTCCATTACCTTGGAATACTGTTAGCCCCTGTTCAGACTGTACATTACTCTGGTTTATGCCATTTTTTTCCACCTCCACCCTTTTTTCTGACTCCTATTCAACATCAGTCCTGCTCCTCAGCTAGAACTAATGCGTCCTGAAAAGACTCCTGGAGCAGAATTTAAAAAATCCTTGTTTAAAAGGAAACCAATATGCTCAAATTACACAAAAAAAAAAGTCAGTCAACTTTCTTCCATCATCTCATGTTCCCAAATTCAGCTATAACCTCCATAAATCAGTGGCCTCACCCTTGCAGCTGAAATGACCATCACTCACTGTAAGTAGTATTAATGGCCTGTCTTTGAGTATGACTACAGTGACATAAAGGGGAAAAGAAAAATGAGAAAGAGTTCTGACATTAGAAATTGTTCTCATTTTTAAATACATTAGATTTTTATCTCTACAGTCTACCAGCTCTACTTTCTCCACTACAAAACTTAAATTAAGGACCTTTTATTCTTGGGTGAGGTGGGGATTTTTTTGTCCAGAGTTTACTAGGAATTTCTTTTCTCTTTTTTAGAAGTATCTTTGCTGTCTGCTGTGGCAAGGTGTACCATGACTCCTAACTTCTGTGCACAACGAAAGCTTGGGCAATGTCAGCTGACAAGAACTGCAAAAAAGTAGATCCCAGAACATGAGCAGCTTTGGAGCTGCCTGAATTACAACCCAGAGGGTGTGTTTCCACACAAGCATTTCCTTACAGTGCTTGTGTAAAGTACTGGGCATGTGTTATTTGGTGGATAATTCTGAGTGGGTATAGAGTAAGACACAAGATTAGACGAAGCACATTAAAGGGCTCAGGGAAGCATATATCATAAATTGTACAATAATGCAAAGGAAAAAAAGCAATATATCTGAGTATACGAAGCAAATAATTAAGAACCTTCAAAGCCTTTTCCAGTAGGAACAGTCCAGCTAATACGATGTTTTCTTAAATCAGGAGTGTTACTAGCCCAGATGTCCTTTCTCAGTGGATTTAGGAGGCTGTTTCTCAGACATATTGGTTTTCTGGCCAAACAGTTGATGGATTTGGCATATGAAGGCTTCTAAAGGCATTTATATTCCTGTAGTCCAATGTCCAATCAATATACAACTTAGATAGATGTGAATCATTTTATATAGTCACAGAGGTGGTGACAGTTTAACCGCTCATCTTTAGACCTCCTAAATCCTAAGTTACTGGACTAACACACACACACATTTCCACACAGCATTATTTGTTCTAAGAGTATTTTGATGAAATCATCCTTGAATATTCATTACACAATGGATTTTTGTTTTGGTTTGTTTCTTTCCATTCAAAATGCCATCTGGTGATTGACGTGCAACAAGATTTTTTTTCCCTGCATTCAGATGAGATGTCAGTACAGGTACTTTTTTTAGTATCATTCTATAAAAGGGAACACCACGAAAATACTGCAACATGTGGCCTGATATCACAGAAATAAAGGACTGTCTTGAATACCTGTGTGATGTGGTTCTTGTGATGAGGAGTCTTCTGCAGACTCTGGGAAGACAGTCTGTAATAGTTATCCCACCACTTCCCAGTTATTTTAAATTCTTTTTGTCCCTTCTTGCTTGCTTTCATATTCTCCAACTTTACCCATCTGTGTTTGATCTGTCAGGCTTCTCTCTGCATCTTCTCTCCTTCCAACTTTTCTCCCAGCTTTTGAGCAAACTGCATCTGCTGCTTTCCTTTCTATTCATTTTGCTGTTACATCTTATCACACCTATCAACTTTCTTTAAAGTCTTGCTAATTCTCTGCCCTGCAGTCTTCCCCACTCATCTGTAACCACTTCAACTCCCACAATGATGATACATCCAACCCTTAAGTGGGTATTTCTTTGCTTTCATATCTCTCTACAAATTTCAGTCTTGGTTCATTCTTCTCATCAGTGGTGTCTTTCCCGTGAGTGATTTTTATCAAGCAGTACTCTCTCTGATATTTTTTTATAGCCACTTTCTCCCTCTTCAGCCTTCATCTGATCTCTTTCAGCATTTGCCCATTTTCTCTCACATTGACACTTGGACCTTTCATGTTTTCTGCTCCATTAGCTTTGACGAGTTGTTATCTGCTTTCAGACCTTTGAAACCCCATCCCTACTTTCTCTGCTCCTCTTTCTGACCCGTCACTGATGATGCATGATGGAAATGCTGTAGATAGTTTGCTTTCAGTACAATAAACATTCTCTTCTCTAACAATATTAAACTACAGTCTCCTATTTAAATAAATCCCCCCCCAAGAAGATAATCTATCTGCTGCCTGTTGCTTATACTTCTTTCTGCATGGGCTCCTGCCTGTACCCTCCAAGAAGAGCATAATTAAGATGCAGAATTAACAAGCAGAATGACTATTACCAGCCTCTCTACTTCCTCTTCATTCTCAACTTGCCCTTTTCACAGACAAAGAGGTGTTTTTTCTACTTCAACTCCTGACACCCTCAACACATCCTAACAATTGCATCCCAAGGGATCTTTCTCCTCACAATAGCTTTATTTCCTAAATTTTTAGTTCCTCTCATGGTAAAAATGTCTGCTCTGGTCCCCACCAAGTCTCAATTTCACATCTAGGATCGTGTTGCTGACATAATCTAGATCTGCTCTGTCCCACTCTGGAGGCCAGCTTGTTTTCCCCCACAAGAGATAGCACAGCAGCTCTTCTCCAGGCTCAGTCTCAGGACCAGTACTTTTCTGTTGTCCTCAATGACTTGCCCTCTCTGTAGACACATACCCACTTTTCTATCTCAATCCTGTCCTCCTCTCTGTGCTCACTTAAGTCCTTCTGACTCTCTATCCACTCTTTCAGCAAAGGCCCTACTTCTTTCATGCCACTTTTCTGTGGAAATCTTTGGAGCTCATGGTGTACATTTAATATTCCTTTACACTACCTTGCTGTGATCTTCCCCAGGAATATGGATTCAGCCAGCTCATATTTCTGTCCAACTTATTGAAAGTAACATTAGTATTGCTTCTCTTCAAGCAATTTGTGTATATTTACAGCTGCAGCACTGTTTAGTAGAAACAGCTCTGTTATTTATGTTACCACATTAGGACTTCTGTGTGAAGGCAAAATGGAGACACCCCCAGGAAATGTGATATTTGTTAGTGCATGAGAATAAAGAGGTAACATCCATGCTATGTTGACACCTAAACTGTTCTGGAATAAAATAGCCAGTTTTATTTCCACTGATAAAAATGCCCATGACCAAATGGGCATCTTCACTGTGGCCCAGCATTGTAGTCTCTGAACTGCAGCTGGTTTGTACCTGATCTGCTCAGAGCAAGGGCTGAGGAATGGGACTGTCCTCCCATTCTAGTACACATGACCCTTAAATAAACCTTAGGAATACAGTGGAATATTCTGATCCACGTGAGGCAGGCTGCTGTGACACAGGCTGAGCAAGTCAGGTATCACTGATAACGCATGTCGGCGCATTTGTACCAAAATGGTGCATCAACAATATTTATTCAGTCATGCTACTAAGCTCTCCTCCAGTGCATGTAATGCTGCAGGAGGAGGATGACATAGCAGAAGAGAGGCAGGCAAAGCACAGGCTCTGCCACAGCCTTGTGGGTGACAGAAACCTTGGCTGGCACCCTGCATGTTCCATCTGTGTTGCCAAGTACATCAATCACCCCAGCAATTAAAGCTAATGGATGTTGTGACAACAGTAGGCCCAGTTGGCTCTCTACCCAAATTTTATCATTATATGTCCTTGTTTTTCCAGAAATATATGTACAATGTGGGAAGCTGATTGCAGTTTCTCTAGTGAAGTATGTTAATCTCCTATTGACAATTAACCCTGTAGTGTCAAGAAAGCCACCTGGTGCTGTGGCAGGGCAAACCCTACTTCTCTAGTGATTTGGAACAAGTTTTTTTTGTCAAAGGAAAACTAAATTGGCCAAAACTAAAAACCCACCTTTCACAGTGCTGTGAAAAGATCCGACCAACAGCCTTAACAAAATTCCATCAAAAGCATCAATATTGTTGACATGTTATGGTGGCAAAATCAATTCCGTCACTATATATGATGGAACTTATTTTTGAGCCTGGGGAAGATGATGTGACTGAAAGACAAGGTAGTTGGTAATAGTTCAGGATCAAGAAAGCTGCATCAGAAGTCTCAGAAAAAAAACTTTGCTGTCATGTCAAACTGTGCTGTGTCTACAGCGCTCATTTTGTACTTCTTTAAGGCAAAAACAATGGTAGCAGAGGGGAATAAAAATCCTGTGGCTACTCATAAGAGAACTATAATGTGGAAAAAAGAAAACTTCCAGGTGTGTGTAAGTAAAATAAGGGAGTAGTGTTGCAGCACGTGGTGATACAGAACAACCAATAGCTATGTGGGTTTTGTGAAAATCTTGGCTTTTTATTTAGGAAAATAAGGTAGAGCAGATAGTGCTAATGCAGGACTTCTGTAGAGGGAACACAGCCTGTTCCTCTAAGAGACGCTTGGTAAAAAATAAAGCAGAAAAAATGTACCACAGGTGTAACAAAAAGTTCAGATATGCAAGACAATATATCTCTTCTGTTAGCGTGCATCCTGTAAAATGAACTCTTAGTGTTCATTGCAGTTATAAATTAATAGCATTGCTGTCCCCAACAGGAGTAAAAATAGTGATGGACTAATATCCATCCACCGTCTGAAACAGGCATAAGTCACGTTTACATGCTGTTATTTTAAAATCTTGATGAACAGAGATAAGAATAGAAAAGGCCATCCCCATAACGTTGCTAGCTTCCACAGCATGTCTTCAGTGTATATAATACTAAACTGTATCTCTAATAATGGCTTTAGATATCAACAACTGTCTTTTTATTTGATGCTATTTTTAATGCGTGCCAGGGAGAAACTAGGGAAAAGGGTCAATATCCAATGCCTGAACAGCTCCATTTGCTGGTGAAGATACTGCTGATGGCTCAGTCATGAGCAAAAAGTTTCAAGGGATTTCATTATGCAGTGATATTTGCATTTGTATTTTCCCCTTTATAAACAGGCATGAAACTACAAATTGTGTGAACAAGCTTGAAGTATTTCAACACTAAACCAGTAATATCTCTGTACCTACATGAAATTATGCAAAGCAGCTATTGCTGATACTCCCAAGTGATCTGATTTCAGCTGTACATAATTTGGTAATGATGTTCACCTTAAATTATCTGCTTGGTCAAAGAAGACTTGCGTGCTCAGCTACTCTGGCAAATAGATTTGTTGTAAGTCAATTGGTAAAGCTTTTGTCGAAATTGATGCACACTGTGTTGGCACCAGCAATTAAAACTCACCCACCTCTGACACTGTTTTGCTGCTGGAGAGAGAAATAATGATCTTTTGAGACAACAGTAATATCTAAGATCTGCTAATATAGATGTTTCTGCATCCATTTCTCTCCCGGAGGAAGAAAAATAAACAGGGACAGCAGAATTTCTCTCTTGATTCTCTTGGGAATACACTGATGGATAGAAGTGATAATCCCATGTAGACTTTGCTTCTGACAGGGCAAGACTTTGTCCTCAGAAGATGTGGTATTTGAGAGCATTGGAGCTGATGGTGTTTTTTGGAGCTGATGGTGTCTTTTCTAGCTGGTTTTCAGCAGTCTCCTCACAGCCTTTCCTGCCCAGTTACGCTTTAACTAATCTGGAACTGCAGAGGGGAGAAACCTGCCTCTCCTGGTTCCACTTCTGCTTTCTATATCCCTTCAAGGTGTTCTGCAGTGTTTCTCACTGTTATGTATTATGGGCCTCTTGGCTCTCATCACCCACCACCATCCTTCTCCTAAAAAAGCTTTCACCTTCATCTCAGTCATTTCTTTCTGGGATGAAGTCGCAGCCACACTTCATGTTGAGTTTTACTGTCATCTTCCTGGTAAAAGAAGACAGCGACACAAGTCACAAGATCTGAAGATCTGACCTTACCAGTCTTTTGGATTCAACCCACAAATAAAATATCCCTACTACCTCGATGACAGAAATTTTCATAGGTATCCAATCCATGCAAGGTGGCAGGGAAGCTTCCCTCATGCCTACTTGCTTGTCAGCCAATCCCTGCGGCCTGCTCAGAGCCTGCTATGATGGCAGTCAGGGCTAGGATCTTTCCACATTATAAACACCCATGTACTGGGTCCCAGTCCCTGTCGTGGATATGACTGAGCATTAATATTTCTGTTAGCAGAACAGAAGTGCATAAAATAGCTACCTAAAGAGAAGTTGAAACCTACAAAATGTAATGCCCTCCTCTACTATTTTCTGTTTTTATTTTTATCAAATGATAGGTTCAATAGGTCTGTACCCATTTATCAACAACTATGCCTTACAAATTCCTTACAAATTCATAGTTCTCTATACCCTGCTGCTATGGCTGATGAGCAGTTCACAAATGCAGCAGGTGTTAGTATTATTGCCATCAGAAAACAATTGTCAGTCTGTATTCAATATATTCCATTGCAAATATTAAGGTATAATTAATCTCGTGGCTGATGAAAAATAAGTTAAATATTTCCTTCAATATCCTTGATAGGAACTTCTTTTAGACTGATCTCAGTCATTTGGTGTGTAGCAACAGACACCCCTCTCAAATTCACATGAAGGTGACTTCAACAGTGAGGAGCATGTGCCCAGCTCCAACACAGCAAAGGTGAAAAGAAGGTCAGTATCTTTCCTCAGACAGTTTGTATTTTTGCTTTGCTGGGAAAGACACGCCCATCCACTTCACAACAGCGATCTGCTGTCATTCAGAGATAGATTCCTCCATATGTCCATTTTTTATGTTATGCTGGTCATCAGTATGGCTTGTCAAGATCTGGCTTCTGCAGATGATACGACAACCAGCACATTAACAGCAATTCCTTTACTTCTCCTTTCTCTTTACGTTTGAAATAAAATTGTCAGGTAGTTCTCAGATCAGCCTTAGCAAATGACAGGAAAATCTGTCATTTTGATTTGATATTATTTTCTGTATATTTGTTCCAATGGAAGTACAAATGAATTAGGCATGGTAGTGGCAGTGGGAAGGCACAGCTTCAAACATATGAGAGGAAATCTCACTGGGAGATGTTGTCTCTCCCGAGACATGGAAATGTGTAATGTGGGTAATAAAGAATGCATATTCCTTTCTAGAGTGTGTATTCCATTCTACGGTGCCAGACAGGGAAAGAGTTGTGACAGACCTAGAAGGAAATAAACCATCTGCCTATATCACACAGGTAAACATAAATATTTGTCTCTAAAAAGAGATTTAATGTGGAAAAGAAGGTCTGTATACCCCGAGGTCTCGGAGTCAAAATGACCCAAACAGATGGGTCTGAAGGATGCAACCCTAAAAGAAGGCTATAGCAAACAACAGATGTATAGCAGATTTACCAGGTTGTACTTAAAGCAGGAGAAGTAATTTGGAACTGAAAATTTACTATATGTTTGCACTCTGAGAACCAAACTTGTGAACAGTACTTTTTAGATATGTTACTTTTGTTATTAAAAGAGATGGAGGCTGACTTGAAGCCAGATGAGAAAAGATAAAGGAATTCTGCTGTGGCAAATTTTGTTTGGACAGCAAACAGAATTTTTCAAGGTCTTCCCATTTTTAGATACAACGTTTTGGAGTTTTAGTAAACTTTATACAGAATGCATACATTCCACTGTTGGCAGGAACTGCAACTATCTCTTGAAGCCCTCTTTCCCTTTAAAACCATATGTCTCCAAATGTTTCAGGAAACTGTTTGTGTAGTATTTCTTTGAAGTATGATCTTGCCTCAGAATTTTACTTCAGAAGACCAATATTCCTTTAAACAGGATTTTTCCACTCAATATCTGGCAGTAACCCAAAGCAAACCACTAGAAATACAGTATCAGAGCAGCCTCATAATTACAGCAATGAAAACCAAGGCCTATGAACACCACAGATCTTTGAGGGCTTGAACTGGTGAGGTTTATTTCACCACATGAAGGTAATTCATGAGGCAAATATGCTTTAACTTTGTTAATATCTTTTTTCTTCCATGCAAAACTGTAAACGCACAGGAAGCTCCTGACCACACCTCCAGGTTTAAGCCAGTGTATAGAACACAAATTGTATATCTGGCACGATGTTTGCTGACTTATTTCACACTGACACACTGCAAAAAGAGAGGTAGTAATAACAATTAAGTTCATCATCAGTATAGTATATGGTTTGTTTTGCTATACTGTCTTGAACACCCAGTCACGGTCCAGGGCTTCATTTTGCAAGATACACATACAGAACAAGAATATGGATTCTTCCATCAAACAGCTTACAGGCAATGCAAGAGAAGAGTGGGTGAAGACACCTAGGTGAATAGAAAGGGATGTGAGGGATAAAGGATCCCATTGCACATGGCTTGTGTGCTATAAAGAGTTTTGAAAGGGGAATTTTTAGGCAGGACACCAGAAATACTTTATTCGTGTTTATAGAGAATTTCCAGAACAAACTCAATACAGTCCCACAATGACTGAGAGAAAACCTAAGGTAAACTAAGAGAAATTAAGATGCAGATTTTAATGTCTGGACTAGTGACAGGACATGATTGTGGGGGCCATTGAGGCAAGAAACTGAACTGTACCAAGGTGGAATGGAGACAAAGACCATAGAGAGTTTTATTCAGGGAAGACACAAACTCGATGATCATTGTTGTAGGGCATTTTTAGATAAGCTTATAAGGATGAGGAAATGGGCAGTTATAGTCACCCATCAACAAGGAGGTCACTGACATCTGAGCATGAAGAGCCTTGAGAAGAGGAGAAAGACATTCCACAGAGAACAGTAATTAAAGACAGTGCTTTATAGGGTCCTGTATCCAGGAGATAATAAGAGAAGGGTCAGGTGAGATCAAGTGCTGTGCAAGTCAGAGAGGGTGAGAGTACTTGAAAATAAGACTGGAAAGTAAAAGCCGTCACATCATCTCTCTGGTCTTTCTGGACTAGTGATCTTACGAAAGGGAAAAGGCACCCAAGTCTTACTTGAGTTACAGCTTATGTGAAACTCCTGTGAGCAACATATTGTACGCTCAGGAAAAGCAAAGTAATTAGCTGAGCAGAATTCATGGTTAAATTGCTCCTGCAAAACAAGCAAGCAAAAAAGTTTTAACAGTGTGTTAGAGGACTGCAACAGAATATTGCTGAATCAAAGCAGCCTGCAATGCCTAAGGCTGTTATGACATATTTAGCCTCTGTATTGATAATACATAATCCTGTGGATCTTTAACTGTCACAGCAAAACATGCAAACAGATATAGTACTGTTAGCACTTAGTGCAGTAGGCTAATACACAACGTACCAATCCAAAGCTCTAACAGATGCTCTGACTTGTGTGGTGCATGAAATACTTAAATATTGTGATCATTAACAGCCTCTTCTTGAGCATCACACGCAGTCTTGGGCACCACGATATGAAAAAGACATAAAGCTGTCAGGGAGCATCCAAAGAGGGCTATGAAGCTGGTGAAGGATCTAGAGGGGAAGCCTTAAGAGGAGCAGCTGAAGTCACTTGGTTTGTTCAGTCTGAAGAAGAGGAGACTGATGGGAGACCTCATTGCAGTCTACAACATCTCACAAGGGGAAGTGGAGGCACAGGTTCTTCACTGAGAGGGTGTTTGAGCACTGGAATAGCTCCCCCGGGAAGTGGTCACAGCACCAAGCCTGACAGAGTTCAAGAAGCATTTGGACAGTGCTCTCGGGCACATGGTGTGATTTTTGGGGCGTCCTGTGCAGGGCCAGGAGCTGGACTTTATGATGTCTGTGTGTCCCTTTCAACTCAAGATATTCTGTGACTCTAATATTCTGTGATTAACTTACCAAGCTGTATGGTCTTAAGCTAATAAACTTACTTTTTCTTTTCTTTTTAATGCACAGCTACACCTGAGCTTTTCAAGCTAGAGGGCTAAAAAAGGCAATCTCAGGTTATTCTGAAACAAGATGGCAATTATGTTAGCAGATGAGAATCCCTGAGAATTGTATAGCACTTATATTTGGTGATCTTAAAACAAACAAAAACATTCCCAGCTATTTTTCTCTAAATTTGGCTTTGGACAGGGTTACAACACAGCTAAGTGCAGATTGTACATGGTACAATATCTCCTGAGAAGCATTTGCCATCCCAAGTGCCAAAGGCAC
Organism: Pachycephala philippinensis; assembly: GCA_013397055.1. NCBI lineage: Eukaryota > Metazoa > Chordata > Aves > Passeriformes > Pachycephala > Pachycephala philippinensis. The sequence goes on from VWZT01004606.1 coordinate 4,148,206, forward strand.
CACACAGGTTAAAACTGAAACAATGATTTCTGGAATCTTTTGTGGATGTTATATACCTAAATAGAGTGGCTTCTGCTAGTGAAATGTACAACATCTACATAACCCATGTCAATATAAGAGGTGAAGTTTATAGCTGCTGTCATTTCACTCTTACTCCTGCTGTGTTTCAGTCCGTTTGAAAGACGTCTCTGAAATCAGGGCTTGTGCTGTTAAGGTACCAATTGTATGGGCTAAGAAACTCCTAGTGCATGCTGGGACTGGTCTCACAGGCACTGATGGGAGAAATTCACAGAATGGTGTCATGATTTAAGGCAGAAGAAACAGCTAAATTCTCTCATATGGGTGTATTTGAAGCAAGAGTTATCCTAGCACTTTGATTTGCTTGACTGTGTATGGAAACTTGCTTGTTGTCATTTTAACAGCTGTGAAAGCATGTAATTGCATACACCTAAGGCTGAAAAAAAGAACTTGGGTTTACTTCTATTAATAACAATATACCTTATTAACACAAGATAAAGTCTGGAAAATGCTGCAGTTACAAAATATCTCTAGCTTAAAATGTGCACAAATAACCTCAATTATCATTTCAGTGAGTGGTACCACGATGGACAGCACTGTCCAGCATGTAGAATATTATGTTTTGACTACGGTAAGCTCAGAGAATGAGAATCAATATGCAATAGCAGTGTACCACACACCTGCTTTTTTTGCACGTATCTCCGTCCAACAGGTAGGAACATCCACAATGGCTAATTGCGTTTGATTTAAGGAGTGATGATAATTGAGATGGGAAAGTCTATGAAGGGACAGAATCTCTTTTAAAGCACTCTGTAGGATTTCCATTGACTTCACCTGCATGGCACCCACCATTAAAGGATGGTCCAGACTGGCAACACTACTTTCTGTAAATTGGACTACTTGGCAGAGTAGGCAGAGACATTACATTAAAGTTATGAAAATTGTTCTCCTCTATCCTCTCCATCCTTCCTCATTTGGCTTATGTTACATACAGATCCTGGGACCAAGAAGGGACTGTAAGAGTCGTTCCTGAACTGTGAATATGGTATTTATGCAAGGTTTTTGAAAAGTTGCTGTATCTTCATTGGTATCAAAGTTGGATGATTGGTGACTTAGTTGTGAAACTCCTCTAGGGTTTTCCAAGAAGAAATTCTTATTTTAGCATGTGTTTCTCTTCCACATTAATGAGACCACCTGACTGCTTTCATGTCAAAATAAAACATGAAGGAAGACTGCAGAAGATAGAAAGCAGAAATCGATTCTTAGCCATCCACCTTGAATTCTGTGAATAAATTCAGATTGAACGGTAAATGCAGATTAGTTAAATTGACAATGCATAAAATAAACAGAGAGTAATTTTGCAAATTCTGCTGCAAATGTACTATAAGTGATTACTGTAACTCTACCTTATTTTAAAGTCATAGCACATCTCAAGCCAAAAGGCTTCTTGTATTACCATCACAGGCTGTAGTTGTATCACAGCTTTGGCTGAGATGTCAGTGGGCATTTAAGTCCAAAGTATGCATGAGGTAAAGCAGAATGAGTAATGTTCGGGATGAGCATAAGGCATGATTGTTATTAATCTCTTCATACTGAGGCTGAGCAATGTTCACTTGCTCCAAGTAATTTGGCAGTCACAGCTGCTGTGGAAATATTTATATGTGCTCTGTGAAAAAGACTCTAACAGTCTGTAGTTATAAAACATAAATTGTTCAAACCAGGCAAATGTAACTTCTACCTATTTCCATGGGACTAATAATTCACACAAGCCTGTAATTTATTGCAAGTTATGTTTCCTGTATTTCCTGCAGCTTGTACAGTACTGAAGCACAGCCCCTATTGTGGCCGCAAAGTCCATGTGCAGTTGAATTCGTGTATCAGTTTGAAAAACACACACACACACACTGGGCACTCAAGCAGATGAAAGAATCTTGATCAAACAAGCTGGTAAGAATAGCCTGTTTCGGCAGAAATTTTTACAATCCTGTGGCTGAACAATGAATGCTGTACTCAGACCAAATCCAACTGTACATTATTGCACTAGGAGCAGTGGCACACCACAGCCGGTTACCATTCTAGCATGCAGTAGCTACATCCCATGGATTTTTTCCGATTTTCCAGCCCGTTTTATACAAACTCTTCAGACTGGAAAATCCATAGGTTTCCTGCCTCAGCTAGAAGCACTTATCAGTGCTATAACTTCTTGCTGCAGCAAGCAAACTGCAAATTAAATTGTTTGCTGTACCTGTTGCACTATACTTTTTTTATGCTGTAGTCATTACACCCCTTATTTTGTTAACTGTGTTTACCAATGTTCCTAAGGACATACGTTATCCCTGGGGATCTTGTACATTAGATGAATGCATCTAAGCCATTCTCTCAGAAGTCAAAGGCAGATTATTTTGCCATAGGTTAAACATTACAAGCACTGTGTATTGGGTTATTTTCAAGCTTCTGCAATGGTAGCAAAGCCAACCTACAGCTATTAAGGTGCCCTGAAACACCACTGAGGAGTGCTGTGTTGAAAGTCATTACAGAAACACAGGCAGATCTGAGCTTCAGAGAGCCACATTATTATGTTTTTTGACACTAGACTTCACAGGAAACTAGTTGAAAAAAAAGGAATTGGTGGAGTATGCTCTGGTAATACCAGACTTTTAAACAAAACGAAACAAAGCCAATGACAACAACAAAAAAACCCCAAACCACACCAAAAAGCAACCAACCAAACACAACAACAACAACAAATCTCCAAATCCTAGTCTCTTTGCTTGGAATATTCTGTTTGGCAATTCCTTGTCTGAACTGACAAAAAGGATGCAGTCCTATAAAGGCAAAATTAATAGGTCTCCACAAAGAGGGGAGAACTTAAACTATTGTAGATGTCATTGCTTGTGGGCACCCGTTGTACCTGTCACTGTGGTCCATACTGACAGTGGAGGAAAGTGTTTTGTTGGCCACTACATATTATTTGCTCATAAGCTGCATATGTTTTTTCTGCAGTCCAGCAAATACTGAGGACTCTTCCAAGCCTCTGGAAGATGCTGAGTAGCCAAGGAACAATAGAAGGAGGAGAAAAGGGAAGAGCTGCTTAAGTTATTTTAAGTTAGTATTTCCTGCACATCATTGCTTTGATATACTTATCTTTAGATCTCTTAACAATTTATAGAACTGTGACAAGGCAATTTGTTGAAGATTGCACAACAGAAGATGTATCGATCATGGTTAAAGTCTATTATCCTTAAAAGACACCCCTTTTCCTTCTGGATATGTTTTTGCATTCAAAGTCAGAGCCTTTAATTTGTATGCATTCAGGAGATTATTTAAAGGGAAATGTATAATCATTGTCTTTATTCTACGTTGTTCACACTGTGTAACACATGAGGATACAAGTAGTCTCAATACATTGAATAGAAGTAATAAATTAAATACTGCTTTTGCAAAATCCAGACGTAAGAAAGCAGACAAGGCAGTAATAATACTTATACTGATTCTAATATAGGATTTTCATTTTTCCAAACTCTCATTAAACTAAATGGAAAGATAGGGTTATTTTTCATCTTCCAAGAAATGAGACTGATGATTTACAGTAATAGCTTTGGATTTATCAGAATAAAACTCTGCTACATCTTAAGAGACCTAGGATGTGTTCAGTGCTATCTTTAACACAGCTTGACAGTGTCTCCCACGGAAATCAATGTAAGCCATTCTGGGTACTTTAGTGGATGTTGGATGTGATCTCAACACTATGGCATTTGAAAAGGGCCTGAAAAATAGAGGAGCACACTAAAAAAACAAAAAATAAACAAAATGTAGGCTTATGTTTTTCTTTCATACTCTAACATACAAATTTTTAATGTTCTTGATACTCCTATGAGACAAAGGCAGGCAACATGATAAATTAACTCCCTTTCTGCTCTCCCCTAAAAATGCACTTACACTACTACTTTAATTTGGTAAATTTATTTCCTAAATTCTTTGTAAAGTACAGAGCCCTAGAGAGTGGTATTTTTCAATGGGTTTAAAAGACAATTTTACAGCTTTGTGCATTTTTCTCAATCCAAATTTTATATCTTTTTCTGTATATGATGTGATGTGTTCAAAAATCAATGTTAGTCGATAAGCCAGTTTTATCTATGCATTGCATTATAAATTATGGGTTCACATCTACTTCCCTAAATGAGGGGCAATATTCCTACTGACTCTGAGGAGAATGAGCTCAAGCAAATTGCTGGGCAGGAATTTTTCCCAGCTTCATTCCTTTTCCTAACAGGCATATGGTAGTCTCAAGATGTTTGCATGCATCTCAGGTAACACACATAAATATGAGAAAGAAAATTGTCCCTGCAAAAATCCATTGTATTCTGCAACTGGGCAGTGACCAATGTCCTGTATCTGCATTTATAAACAGAATATTGGTTCTTAATATGCAGGATCATGCCCTCTCCATAACTGGGCTGCCTTTCAGAATAGGCCTTTTGATGGCCTAATGGGGTATCCTGTCTCCTTGAAGACCACGTACTTTCATTAACTTGACATTGATTCAAAGTGCTTTTCATTCTGCCAGTCCTTTATACAATTATTTGTTCATTGCACCCCTCGCTAAGGGCTGACCCACATAAAAGGGGTAGGAGCTGTTTCTATAGATCAAGCAAAAGAATAGCCTGATTTCTAGAAATTTAGGATTAGAGCTTTGGTAATCTGAGCGACTGAGCAGTTCAGACTGCATCATAATGCAAATACACAGAGGATCACAGCGAAGATTACTAAAGTAACCTTAATTCTTCCTTCTTTATCCTTGCAGTGCCTAACTTCAAAGCATTGCTTTTCTTTTAATGCAGGCTTTGGCAGTTGCAGTATTTCACAGACTGGCAAGCCTAAAAGAACTACCATAACCATCTAATTTGACCTCCTGTATAAAGCAGGACACAATGTGACTTGCTGCTGTTACTTTGAGCCAATTAACTAGCGTGTGACTAAGCATAACTTTGAAAGACATTCATTTTTTCACTTGAGGATTTTGAGAGATGAAGAATCCATTAGTTTTCTTGCTGGTTTATTCCAACAGTTAATCATTCCCTCTGTTTAAAAATAGAGTATGCTTCATTGCTTATCTGAATGGTTTCCTGGTCACAGCTTCCAGCTACAGGCGATTCAAGTCTTTGGACTAAAGACCCCTTTATTCACTCAGTATTTTCTCTCCATTAAGTGTCTTAGTCTCTGTAATCAAGTCATCCTAATGCATACTCGTTGAGGAAGCTAAGTAACTTGTGCTTCTGAAGTCTCTCACTCTAAAACACTTCTTGCAGGCCTCCAAATAATTTTGAAGACCTTTTCTGTGCTTTTTTTTTTTTTTTTTTTTTTTTTAGANTTTTTTTTTTTGCATCCTCTTCAGAACACGGAAACCAGAAATGTGCTGAATTTAAACAGGAAATGAGAGACTGATACCCATCATGAGTCCAAACCAAAACCATGCCCACCTGCCTCAGCTTACCCAGATATATCTATATATTTATATACCTATATCTATTCTTTTTCTTGGGCAAAAATTATGCAGCCTTTTTGGGACAGTTACAGACCTGTTAGATTTATGAGACTAATTCTATATTATGATATCTGTTACATTCTGCAAAACATTAAATACAGAAAAAAGTTATACAACAAGGCCTGCTGCCACCAGTAGTAGAAGTAAAGCAGATGGCAAGGAGAACACTTTATCACCTGCCACTGTTCTGAGGTCAAGATCCATTTTAGAAACATCAGTCCTCCACCCAAGGATGTTCAGACCATCCTAAGCCAGGGGGACCCTGCTAGTGCTGTTGCCTTTACTAGATCTGTGTCAGTCCAGCCTTAGATTTCACCTTCCTGCTGCTGCTTTATTTTCTGCATTTGAGGCTGCTAGACAAGATTCCACCTTCCGCAGCATTCCTACAACCATGTGGCAAAAACACATCAGTAAAAAGTGATATTTAAAACAGTCTTATTGCTACTACAGATGAGTCACATCTCAGAGTTGCCCGAAGGCAATGTGTAAGGCTTGTTCTTTGGAAAGGAAAAGGTTATAAGCAAGAGTAAGCACCAAAGAACTTCAATTTCTCTTCCTGTGTTTGCTATTACTGTATGTATGCCTGCCATTAGAAGTAAGCTAGTTTAAATAACTGACATTACAGACAAAATTATTCTTTTTCCTGGACAGCTATTGCTACCTGTAATATAACAAAGAGACTGTCAGTTCAGGGAAGACAAATGGATACCAAAGTTATTCTTTCTTTTCCTGCACTTTTAATGACTGTTAAGGAAGGTTGTGTGTTTGTCCATGGAACTGAAAAGCCAAAACTTAGTTCCTTAATTTTGTATGGCATCAGGATAACTATTTTAGCTTTCTAGGCTGATTTATTCCCTTAAAATTAATCAAACACTTCTCCCATTATCTAAATATTTCTTATTCTTGAATAGGTTACAATTAATTATATTTAATTGTTTCAATAGTGCACAGAGGGTTTTTTTTGCTTCTAGCCAGAGTACAGTTCAGCTCAAATGGTTTTCTGTGGTTATGGTGGGATTGGGGTTTTTTTGGTGACGTGTTATTCCAGAGATCTTTAATGACTTAGCTGTTAGATGAGATAACTTCTGAATTCTACTTTTCATTATCATAAAATTGTTTCCATGCTTTCTGCAAATATTCAGATTCAATAGTGAGATTGAAAATGCAGGTGTTAACAGTATAAAATCTTTCTGATTTCCTTGGACGAAGGGGCTGATGAAGGCTTGAAATGTACAAACTAAGTAAGTCAGCAGAAGTGCTCTCCATTCTAAAATTCACACTTTTAAAACTTGAAAGTCTATAGTCATTAGCAAAAGTGTGGAAAACCCGATAAGCTTCACATAAAATGTCACACATAAAGCCACACAGCTTGTTCATTGTAACGAAACTGTCCACCTCTTTTTAAGGATATGAATGCCAAAATATGCTCAGCTGCTTGGGAAAATATCAGCAGATAAGAGACTGCAACGAACTAGTGAAGCAAGCTGCTGTACCACCTAGAAGCAGGCAAGCTGTCTTCTAGGGGGAGTCTGATTCCTCTCTACTGATACCTCTACTCGCAGTTTGTGTGAGGTTTATGAATGCAGGAATACTGGTCATTCAGTGATGTGAAACTATCAGATATTGCTTTTTTATTTTTTTACAGAGCATTGACTAACAAATATACCAACGGGGAATTAAATGAGTTGTTCTTGCCACAAATAATAAACATCTAACTGTTTTAAAAAACCGTGAGGTTGAAAAGAATAAGGTTGGAGGGGACTGAGGGCTGTAGCTGTGAGACGACAGATTTTTCAATTATAGTCTATCGATAATTATGAGGAGCAGTTTCCAATATTCAAACACAAGATAAAAGCTTGGGTTTTTTACAAAATAAATACATCACAGTAAACAGTACTTGTCTGCATTTGGCAAGCTTGGGTCCTTTCAGAAAATGCAGACTGTGCCATTTCCAAATGATTCTATTATTAGGAAAAATGTCTTCAGTAAAAGGGTCATCAGGTATTGGAACAGGCTGCCCAGGGAACCAGTTGAATCACCATCCTGGAGGTATTTAAAAGACATGTAGGTGTGGCACCTGGAGACATGGTTTAGTGGTGGACTTGGCTGTGCTGGCTTAACAATTGGACTCAGTGATCTTAGAGGTCTCTTCCACCCTAAACGATTCTATGACTAAAATTCACATGTGAATAAAAATAATTTTCACATAACCATGATGAGACCCATGATATCTTGGTAACTACAACTCCAGCTCAAAAAAGAGTTAAATTGTTCTGCTCTGCCCATTCTCGCGCCAGCAGATAATTCATCCAAAAAAATTTGTCTGCCCTACTTACATAAACAAACTGGACAGCACGTAAATAATTCACAGAATGGCAGTCTCTCCTACTAACTGCATACTGACAGACTCTGCAGGAACATGAAACACAGCTGAAACTAAAACCACCATATAGGGCCATATGGTCATATATGTAGTCTGTAAATCAAAAACGCACCTGACCTGTGAATGAGAAATTTGTTCTTTTTTGATAGACCAGGAATGAGGAAGCTGTTATACTCTTGTGCTGGTACTCTTGTGTACCAGCTGTTTCTTAGCAATATGTTATACTGTCAGCAGGTCTGCAGTACAAGCAGGAATCAAGCACAGATACAGCTCTCACCTAGTGAGCATTAACTGATTCACCAAAAAGCCTTCTATTCCTCCTATATATTACACCCTTAAAGGTCAAGAAATATCCAGGTTAAGAATGAATGTGTAATTTTAGGCTTTTGTCCATTTGATACCATCTTTATCCAGGATGAAGGATCTAAATACATACACTCCTCCTTCTTTCTCCTCGGGGACCTCTCACATCTGTTCTGCTCTCTTCCTGTTGGGTGCTGTAAATGACAGTAGACATTGCTACTCCCTAAAGTCTCTACCTGTAGGATTTCTTAGCTTCAGCACCAGAATATATGATCACAGCTGATTCAGGTAGGAAGACAATGACACAAAAGTAAGGAAACACAGAGAGAACACCATGGGGAAGGAAGAGAAAGTTAAGTTTCATGATATTCTTTTGGCACTGAGCATTGGAAAGTGAAAGTGGCATCCATCCTTCTTCACTCACTGTCTATATGGTTCCAATAAAATAAGGGTGTCAGCAAAGTCAAGAATTGGGCCTAGAGTAAGGTAATTGACAATGAAAGATAAAGAAAAAAAAAAGGAAAAATAGGAGGATGAGTAAGATATAAGGGAGAAATAGATAAAAATAGTAAAGAAACAGAGTCCAAACCCCAAAAAATGAAAAAATATATACCCCATAAAAGGGGTAGGGGGGATAGGGGTGGGACACGGAGACAGAGAGGACATTAACAGGGATGGTAGTAGGGTGTGTGTAATTATACAAGCTTCAGCTAGACCTGACTAGACTATGGGATGCCTTGTGCATGCAGAGAATGTGAACTGCCACGTTCACATGGCCACATCTTTTTACTTACCACAGTTCTTGACGATTGTGTGTCTTCATGCATTACTATGCATGACTGTAGACAAACACAACACAACCTGTAGTAGAATTAATTGGTAAGAAAAGTATATCATTAAAATTAAATTCTACTTAGAATACAACAGTATTAAGTAAGATTTTACAGATCAGGCTCTCTAGAGAGGACTTGTGTCCCTTCAGGCATAGGTGCAAGCTGCAAACTCCAAGTGCTGTTCATTCATTCGGAGGGTGGCATGGCCTCTCGCCATCCGGTTTTGTACGGCTTAGCCAGGGGCTGTGCCACCAACCTCCATCATCCATGCTCTGCTCCTCCCCAGTTGTCTCTACTATTCCCTCTTTTGTGGGGATACTTGAAAATACAGGCGCGAGTAAGTGATGCGAAAACATGACTAACTCACACGCAAATTTCTGCCGGGAAATTTGCCAGGTTGCTATGGGAAACACACACTGCAAAGAGCATCTGCTCCCTGACTTTCCTCCTCTGTCCTAGCACATTCACTTACACTCTCAGGAGGATTTGCCATCCTCACTGACACATGGGAATATGCTAACAGGGTCTATGATTCCCTTTCACAAATATTGGCTTGTTTGTATGTTCACCTTCTTTTGTGCACTCGGCCTGACAAGAAATCTGACCCATGGAAAGTAAACATGGAAAATCTGTGTCCTTGTATGATGACCAATTCTGTCAGGCCGAGATACAATTTCAACACATGAAAACTGGCCATAATATTATGTTGTTTCTATCGTCATTTGGAACTCACACAGACTTTATAAACCTAACCATTTCAAGCACACAGGAATCCATTAACACTTAATACACATTTTACACCAGTCACCACTTAGAAAGCGTTAGATGCAAAGCTTCAGTCTTGCCTGCATGCCATCTCCCACGCCTCATGCATGGTTACACAAAGTGGCACTTGTCATTCTTTACTCCTGTTACACAATTTTCTAAACAAAACAAGCACATCCTACAAAGGACTCTTTTCCCTTACAGATATCCCTGCAATCCAAACAGTCTGGAAATAGCCTGTTGGTTCAACATATCCACAGCATCTACAGTCTAGTTCATCAGACAGGAAAACAGCAAAACTACTTCAAAGCCTAAATGTTAATCTGTGCTAGCTGCGTACAGGATAATTTAATAGGAAGAGCGTTTCAGTCAGATACATGATTCAAATACTTTTTCTGCAGAAGGGTATTTTCTAACAAATTGAAAAAATACTTGGTTTTGGCAACAGACATGACTACACATATTAGCCCGCAGACATGCTTTATTCTTATGCTTCACCTTCAATAATACATATTTTCAACCCTAGGTCTTTTCATCCAAAATTTCTGTGACATTTGCCTTTTGTCTCTTATTTCCAAAACCTAGTGTAACATTCATACGTAATGAAAAACATGACATCTTGTATTGGGTTTGTGTGGCAAGGTTTTGGCAGTGGAGGGGAAAACAGAGGTGACTTCTGTGAGAAGCACTAGAAGCTTCCCATGTCTAACACAGCCAATGCCAGAAAAATCCAAGACAGCCCCACTGCTGGCCAAGGCTAAGCCCATCATTGATGGTGGTAGCGCCTCTGGGATAATATGGTTAAGAAGGGGGAACAAAAACTGCAACAGAGAGAGGGAGAATACATGAGAGAAGCATCGGTGCAGACACCAAGGTAGGTGAAGGAGGGGAAGGAGGCACTCAGCACTGGAGCTGAGATTCCCCTGTAGCCCTTGGAGAAGACCACGGTGAGGCAGTCGGTTGCTCTGCAGCCCATGGAGATTCATGGTGCAGCAGATATTCACCTGCAGCCCATGGAGAACCCCCAAATGGAGGAGGCAGAAGCCCAAATGATGCTGTGACCCTGTGGGAAAGCTACACTGGAGCAGGCTTTTGGCAGTTGTGGAGCCATGGAGAGAGGAGTCCACACTGGAGCGGGTTTGCTGACAGGGCTTGTGACTCCAGACTGGAGCTGTCTGTACTTGAAGGACTGCATTCCATGGGAAGGGTCCCATGCTGGAGCAGTTTGCGAAGAACTGCAGCCCATGGGAACCGGAGGGCTGTCACCTGTGGAAGGGATCCCATGCTGGAACAGGGAAAGCGTTTGAGGAGTCCTCTCCATGAGAAGGAAGGAGCAGCAGAGACAATGTATGATGAACTGACTCCAGCCCCCATTCCCCATTCCCCTGTGCTGTTGGCAGGGAGAAGGAGGGAGAGAGGAGATAATTTGAGAGTGAAGTTAAGCCTGGGAAAAAGGGAGAGGTGGAGGAAAGGTGTTTTAAGATTCAGCTTTTATTTTTCATTACCCTACNCCGGAGGGCTGTCACCTGTGGAAGGGATCCCATGCTGGAACAGGGAAAGCGTTTGAGGAGTCCTCTCCATGAGAAGGAAGGAGCAGCAGAGACAATGTATGATGAACTGACTCCAGCCCCCATTCCCCATTCCCCTGTGCTGTTGGCAGGGAGAAGGAGGGAGAGAGGAGATAATTTGAGAGTGAAGTTAAGCCTGGGAAAAAGGGAGAGGTGGAGGAAAGGTGTTTTAAGATTCAGCTTTTATTTTTCATTACCCTACTCTGATTTGACTGATAATAAATTAAAATAATTTCCTCAAGTCGAGACTGTTTTGCCTGTAACAGTAACTGGTGAGTGATCTCTCCCTGCCCTTATATCTCAACACATGCCCTTCAATACACTTTCTCTACCCTGCCCAGCTGATCCTGACTTTGGTGGGCACCAGGCATCCAGTCAGGGTCAACTCAGCACACACAGTTAGACACTAACAATGTGGTTTTTTTTTTTGGTTTTTTTTTGTT